>JAOSBP010011041.1:0-11006 GCA_027563825.1 Erythroxylum mucronatum | reverse complement strand
AGCCTTCTTTGGCCGGATATCCACAGCTAGTCTGTGAGTTTAATGGAAAGCAGGAATGACACCTTATGTGGGACATAGTCTTTTCTCCTTTTTATTTTTCTACGCAAAACCACATCTTACACCACACATCTGATACAAACAAACAACATTCTAAATCCATATGTAAAATTTAACATGTAAAGGTACAGTGCTTTCATAATAGATAAATCTATGATCTGTAATCTACAATAGTATGAAATTTATGAGAAGCCGCAGTGATGTTTTGTTGTAGAATGATACATGTACGCTTTACTAAACTCTACTCTCACAAAATGACTTAGTTGAGAGAATGTGGAGTCTATGAAGAGTGAAACTGAAAGCCCCTCTGTTTCCCCACAAACTTGGTAACACATAAACACAAATGACAAACCCCCACTCTTCTGTTTCCTTACAAACTCGACAACACATAAACCCAAACCCCCAAACCCAGTCTATGATGTCTTAATAATGTAATATGTCATAATATGGTTTCTTAGAAGTTTGAACAAGCAGCCTGCTACAGTGCTATTCCTCTACTACATAATATTGACTAAACCAGAAAAAAGGAAAATTATTTAACAAAGATGCCTTACTCTCCCAAAAACATCCACTCCCGTCAATCTCCGTCGCGCAGATCAACGGTGCTACTACTCTCGTGCTTCCTCATCGGTGTCTCCGGCTTTGTCTTCGGCCTCACCACCCTTCTCGCCCCTCCCCGGCGCTGCCTCACCAACTCGGAGCCCCGATCGGTTCGGGTTACCTGGGATTCTAACACTAATAAGCATAAGCAAGAAGAAGGCGAACTCAGTGCATTTCTACAAAATGGTCAGAAGAAGAAGAGGCACAAAGTTATGGGTTTTGTTGGGATCCAAACCGGGTTCGGGTCTTCCGGTCGGAGGCGTTCCCTGCGACAGACCTGGATGCCTTCCGATCAACAGGGCCTTCAACGGTAAACCCCACATTTCATGTAAAGTTCAGATCTTTTAATGCGATATTGAATGTGGCTATCCTTACGTATGGATGTTTAAAGATAAAGATTGTGCTTCTTCTTTTATCGGGACGCAGATTGGAAGAATCAACTGGTTTAACATTCAGATTTATTATTGGAAGAACTAATGATAAAGCAAAGATGTTGGAGCTCAAAAGGGAGTTGGCAGAATATGATGATTTTCTGTTATTAGATATTGAGGAACAGTATAGTAAGCTTCCATATAAAACGTTAGTGTTGATTTTGGATTTGCTTTGTTTTGTCATACAATCTGTCATGGGGAACCTTGGTGATCTGTTTTCTTTTACTGCAGGCTAGCATTCTTCAAAGCTGCTTATGCGCTTTATGATTCTGAATTTTATGTTAAAGCTGATGATGATATATATTTGAGGCCAGGTGAATAACTTTGTGAAGCTAGTTTATGATTATGATTATGATTTAATTTCTTTTGTTTCTCTTAGTTTATATAAATTCTTGCTTCTTTCTATTACATGACAGATCGGCTTTCGATTCTGCTTGCAAAAGAGCGTCCTCACCCTCAAACATACCTTGGTTGTATGAAAAAGGGACCAGTTTTCACTGATCCTAAGCTTAAATGGTCAGTTTGGTCTAGCCATTCACAAATTTCATACACAACAACATATAAATCATTCCCAAATTAACCTGGATATCTGATGTGTTATTTTCATTAATTTCGTTAAGATTGTTTTCAGAATTAGCTTCCCTCATTTTCATGCCACAGACCAGTGCAAAAGTTATGATCCCACCTTATAATCATGAACAATGAAATTGCCTTGTCATCTTCATATTTGCAGGTATGAGCCACTGTCCCCTTTGCTTGGCACAGAGTACTTTCTGCATGCTTACGGCCCGATATATGCTCTTTCTGCTGATGTTGTTGCAAGTTTAGTAGCACTTAGAAATGACAGGCAAGTTTACTTATCGCCATTCTGAGGATCTCCCTAAACTATTTGTTTGTCGTACTAATTCATGGTTTCTGAAAAAAACATGTAAGATGGTTTTGTCCTTCTTGTTTCCATCTCAACCTCACCATAATACTGGAAGTTTTTACAGTTTTGATGTTTGTCCAATCTTCCCCTTCTATTACTTATCCAGATTCATTATTTTTCTAGCTTCTGTCACATTTCGCTCTGGTCAGAAATGTTGCTTTCACTTCCACATTCTTGATGCAAGGAGATAGATTATGATTAATGGAAATTAGGAAGTGTCAATTTTTTAAAAGGATTGAAAATTCTTGTTTCTGTTTTATCAGTTCAAATACAAAACCAACCCTATCGATACTCAATCAAAGTGCAAGCTTGAGATGGTGCTTTGGACTCAAGCTTCGAGTTGAGTCATCTGACACAAAGACAAGTATTTTATGGTGCTTTTCAATCATTATTGAGCTCACTGTATTAATGGTACTTAGTAACAGCCAGTATAATTTTGTACTGAAACCCTGTATTTTTCCATTGTACTCCAAATTAGCAAAATAAATTACCATATTGGCCAAACATCTGCCAGCTTGGCCAACATTTCCTAGCACATCAACCTTGTCCACTGGGCACATCTTTATCTTCAAAATCTTTTCCTGTTCTTTCTTAGTTACTTACCTGCTGTTCTTTTCTCCCTTTCCTTGCTCTCCTTTCCACAGATCCATGCTAAATACTGAAAAGACAACTTTCCATAGCTTCTTGCCAAGAAGCTGAATGACATCTTTTGGCACAAAAAGAAAAATAAAGAGAAAGTTTTGTAAAAAATTGACACATTTAACTGTTTTTACTTGGGTATTAAGTTAAATTTGTAACCTTTTGAAGATAATTTTGCACTTTGGCGTATTTATTGTTATGTTTATCAGCTTTATGAAATTTCATTACAATGGTCATCTAGATGTTGACCACAAATAGAATCCATTACTATAATGTATTAACTGGTTGATACATAAAGCATCCTCTATTATATCTCCGTAACAAAGACAGACATGCATGCTATACCAGGTGCCCTCTTTTTGCACGATCAGCTTATATCTCACCTTGTTAGTCACAATAGACTTGTAATTACTAATTGTACTTGATTCAGCTGAAAAGGAGGACATGAATCATCCCAGAGCTAATTTATCAACCACCTTTTTAAATGTATATTTTGGCCTTTATTTAGGTCCATATACACCAAACCATCCAATGCAGTTAGGTGGAATATGATTTGAAGTCTATTCTGATGAGGCCTTAATGTGTAGGTTGGGCAACTAAGCTAATTGATATTGGATCCAACAAACTTCGTTTCGATTCTTACCTAATTGTCTTGTGTTAACCTTCACTTGGCATTGTGGGCCAGTTGAAATCTGGTTCGGGATTTAAAGTTGCTTCAGCTCTGTAATATTGAGTGCATTTAACTCAATTAACTGAGAATCCTCTTGCGTCTTGGATCTAGGCCACCATGTTTGATTTTATTTTATTTTATTTGTCTTTTTTTTTTGTTTTTTTGCTACAGCTTCCGAATGTTCAGCAATGAAGATGTTACAATTGGTGCATGGATGCTTGCAATGAATGTTAATCATGAGGACAATCGAGAATTATGTGCTCCTCAGTGCACGGATTCTTCAATTGCTGTGTGGGACATTCCAAAATGTTCAGGTTTGTGTCCCTGTTACCAAATAAATAATAGATGCGTATTTTAAAGCACAAAATATTTAGGAGTTGCGTAGTGATTTTGTTTTGATATGACATGCACGAAACTTAATTCTCAGATTTAGCTATAGTTTCGTATGATGGTACAAATTAATTTTTCATCCAGGAAGATGATTCAGTTTTGAGGAAATCGTGAAAGTTATATTGACATTACTCTGTATGCAGGTCTCTGTTTTCCTCAGTCCAGATTGTTAGAACTTCATAAGAAGGATAGCTGCTCCAAGAGCCCAACTATGGCATCAGATGATTAATACTTCTGCGGGCTTTTCAAAGTCATCATGTTTAAGAGCGATTTAGGAGTTACCCCTTCAAGTTTGGCATGCTGAGGTTAGAGAATGTCTGATCATTTCCTTCGATCCATTTTTGCTGACAGTGCAGTTTAGCTTCGCCCTCCCTCGCTCTCAGCTTTCCATTTCTTTCTTGTCTATCCATTTTTGTTATAGTTTATCATTCCTCTTGTGATGTAAATTAACACAACACAAGTTTGAACAATTGTTCTAAAATTTGTGATAAGAAAGTTCTGCTGTATGATTGCTCTGTAAACTTCCAGTTTGATCAAATAGAAAATATGAAAGAAATTATTAACCAATAGTGGCGATGAAGCTAGCAGATGGATAATCAGTCAAATAGACGCCTTTATGCTGGTTTTTATTTGTATGCATTGTGTTCCACCGTACATGGTTACATGCATCGGCTGTCTTGTTAACCTAAACAACCTATCAGAAACATGCAAGGCCTTGTATAATTAACTGGTTACAGAGATATGACTGTTTTCTGAAATAATATCCCCACGAAGCCTGACGTCAGTAGTAGAATATATACTTGTATTCTTAGTGTAAGGTGTTGGATTTATTATTGTTGCAATTGCCCATGAGAATGAAAGCTTCTACCACTGGTAAGGGCTCTAATTAAATCTTGCATGGATCATAGTATTTACGAACCAGTATTCAATCTATATTTGTTCTAGGCATAACCTTTTAACAAAATTATAGGCACAACCAACATTTCCATCAGAAGTGGAGATGTTTAAATTATAAACAGCTATAGATAAAAAGAGCAGGAATTTGATTCAAGGAAATTATATAAAAATTAAAAATGGAACTATCGAAGTCATATTCTCCTTAACTGTTTAATCTGAATAACAGAGGCAGTCTGGAAGAGTACTGAAGTCGAGAGATGCGACGAACAAGCCATTTTGAGACTACTTTGCATCAGTGAACTCCGTCCCAGCTAAGCTCAGACATTCAAACGATTTTCTGCCAACTGATATGCTATCTGTCCTACATCTCCTTGCCATTTGGCACCCCCACTTCACACATGATTTCTGTAATGTCTGAGGATTGAAATACATCAAACACGACTGCAATCTTGAGATTATAATATGCGCCTATTTACGACTCTAATACTGTATTTAAAACAATGAAAAATATGTAACGTGAGTGCTGCTGAAACCTCTCCAGTATAAGTCAAATCTGGTTTCTACACTTGATAATCGCCTCGATGTGATTTTTTTCCAGTTTAAAGTTTCACGTTTTTGTTGGTTTCTTTACCATTTTTTAAATCGTTTTTACTTGTTACTTCCCATCTGCAACAACACAATCAAGCAAACATTTTTTTCATTTCTTGTTATCTTTTCACGTAAAATCACTTACAAAGGGAATTGGTAGGAATCTCATATTGGAGAATAGCTGCGGACTCGTTACTTAAATAGAAAACAACAAATTAGAGAAAAAAAAAAGAGAGAGGTCAAGATGAAGAGAAGAGGTTGTTATTGAAGGAATTAGAGTTGCATAACATAAAAACACCTGATTATTAGCTGCAATTCATGAAGTTGAATGTTTATGCAATTAGGCTTGGTAGTAGGTCAGGCCGGACCTGGGTTAGATAGTTTGATCCAGGTCTAACCTCAACCCGAATAAGAATCAAATAGTTCGAGGCCTGATTGGACTTAGGCTTGGTCCGTTTTTTAAATAAATATTTTTTTATTATTTATATATCTATATATTTATATATACTTTTTAAATGAATAAATTGAAACTAAATTAATTTTTAAAGGAAGTGAACAAAAAATATTACATATGAGAAATGCAATATTCTTTTAATTAACACGATTGTTTAGTGAAAAATGAGTCTTTTAATGAATAAATATATTAAATGTATACATAAAAGGATAAAATGAATTAGTTGAGACTAAATTCATTTTTAAAGGAAATGACCAAAAAAAATTATATATGAGAAATGCAACATTAATGACCAAAAAAAATTATATATGAGAAATGTAACATTCATTTAATTAACACAATTGCTCAATAAAAAAAGAGTTTTTTAATGAATGTATATATTAAATATACATAAAATGAATAAGTTGAAGCTAAATTCATTTTTAAAGAAAAAAAAAAGATCATATTATCAAAACAAAGATTATCATCGTGCTAATATTATTCAAATTTATTTATTGATATAATTTTCCAAAGGTCAAAATGAAATTATCAACTAATGATGAAGTCTCGATGGAGTCTTCGAGAATCGAGAGTGGAAACCGGAGACTAGAGAGCAAATATTGAAGTTGACAATCTACCAAAAAAAATAAGTAAATAATTATATCTTCCACTGCAAAAAAATAATGCATTCATATAAAAAATAAGTAATTATAAAATCAAAGATTAAAGGTAAAAATGTGTAGTACAGGAGAGGGGATAACTAATCGTTATAATTAGGATCGTCAATAGTTTGCATAACTTCATCTGCATATTAAAACATTATTATGAAAATAATATCTAGTACAATAATAATTGCTTTAAATGAATATTAAGCACGTGATAATAATTAATAAATAATTAAATATACCATCATTATCAAATATTTTATTGAAATATTTTCAGTTGAATGACTGGTCATCTCCACATTAGTACTTATGGATGTATTAATGTAAATTTTAAAAAATATAATATAAGATGATATCATAAAAAATAAAAATTTTGATATATCATAAAGAAAAGAATTTACCCTCAATATTTTCATCATCTAACTAACTTCGGACACACATAAGGGCTTCCACATAGGATGAAATTGAGCATAATGAGAACTACAAACCCGACCCTTAGTACTAAAAGCAAGCTGTGAAGCAATAGTGGATGATGGAATTGTTCATAGGTCTCGTTCAATTACTTACATGATAGAAAAATTATTTTCATAGTTCTTCCACCATTGCAATACATCAAACTCGATGCCTTCAACTTCGTTCACACGTTCTTCTCTCAAATATTTCTCTAACTTCATCATGTTATAAGAAGTCCTAGCCCTTTTTGCTTTCATAAATTGTATAAATGAGAATATCAAATTGCTCTTAGAAGACGATCCGAATGTTAACCTGAAGTTGGAGCTGAACAACCTGAACTACTGCGATACTGAATTTTGTCTATTCTAAGTTGATAATCATTAAACAAATCATACTATAATTGTTCAATGATATCAGCATACTCTTGAGCACGATTACCACACAATATGTTATATATAAAATTAACCTCTTCTATTTTATATCTCAGGCCCAACACAGATATGACTGCCATAATATTTCCAACCAATACCAGTAAGAATTGAGCATCTCCGTCATTTGCTCTACCATAACCTGGATTACCTCATTGAAATCAAACATCCAATCCAATAAAGCTTTCTTGATCTCATACATATTGGTAAAGCAACTATATGAAGTTGGATATTTTGTTCCCGAGAAGAATTCAATAGTAGTATAAACTATTTCCAACTTTGTACAAAGTTCTTTAGCCAACTCCCATTACTCTTCTGTAGGCAAACAAGTATATTGAGAATCTCTTTGTCTTAACCTGGTAAACACCTCAACATATATGATTTTCGACTTTAACATCATGAGATTGAGTTCTGGTAGGACAATCCAATACCAACTTCTTCATCCTTAGAACACATATTTGTCATATTTTTCAACTCTTTTAGGTGTTGCACTCCAATATACTACACTATCCAGAATCAAATCTACTGCTGTCTTTATCATCTCTAACCCATCTTTTACAATCAAATTAAGAATGTGGGTAAAAGAATGCATATGGAACAACCTACCACCAACCAACAAACTCTCGACTCATAACTTGTTCTTCACTTTTTCAATTATTGCATCATTTATGCTATAATTATCAAATTTATGGTAAATAACTTGGTGTTGAGATTTCAATCTATTAAACACTCGACCAACACAGTTGTTAACTTTTTGCTTATATGGGATGACATCACATAAGTGAACTTACTGTTTACAAATATGAACAAATATCAATCAAAGCGTAATAAAAAATAAATGTAATAATATTAAAGAATATAATTTACCTCAATAGTCTACTACATATGGTCCAATCATTGTCAATATAATATATCATCACCACCATATATCAACTATTCATATATATGTTGTGATGGCAACCCGTCCTTCAATACTCAACAATGTTTTTAAAATTTCTTTCTTTTAATCCTCAAATATCTTCATAATGTCTTTCTTCAAGGTGTTATGAGTTGGGATCTTGAAAGTCGATTACAGTGAGATAAGCAACATCCTAGTTTTTTTGCTATCAACTATAGAGAGTTGATTGTTTAGAAATTATTAACTCACACGCTACTCGTAACAGAATAGAAAGAATGAGCGATAAGGGAAGAGAGAGAATGTAAGACAACAATACAATATTTTTCGTTGTCTAGCATTATGTTACAATGGTTGCTTAATACAGTAGAAGATTCTGGATAATGTCACATGTCTTCTTTTGATGTGAGGTTGTTAGGGCCATTGTTTGATACGCTGCGTATTCATTTATTTACTGATACCTAACCTTTGACGTCATTTCCATCTTCTTGTTCCTTTGTTTTGTTTTAGTCAGATATTCATAACATCCCCCCACCTTCAAAAATAGCCTTGTCCGTTAGATTGAATTTTGGGAACCTTTTTTGCAGCTCAAACAAGGTTTCTCATGTTGCTTCCTCCTTGAATTCTCTTTGTCACTGAACTAGTAATTGTGTAATTGCTCGGTTATGGCGTTTGACCATTCTTCTATCCCAAATTGCTACTAGAATTCTTTTTGCCTCTGTTATACTAGTCGATAATTGGTTCAATGTTGGTATATTTTTTGAGATGAATTTTTTAACTGGGACATGTGAAAGGTAGGATGAATAGAGGAATTCTCTAGAAATTTCAGAGTATAGGCCACCTTATTTACTTTTGTGACGATCTGGTAAGGTCCAAAGTATAGAGATGCCAATTTCTGGTTATGTCTTCGTCGCAGTGAACGTTGTCTGTATGGCTGTAACTTTACGTTAACCCACTCCCCTTCTTCAAACTCTCTTTATGATCGTTTCTTGTCTGCCTGAGCCTTCATCCTCTGTTTTGCTCTGTTTAGATGGAATTTAACGATTTGAAGCACTGCCTCCCTCTCCTGTAGCACTTGATCAATTAGAACGTTACTTGAATCTCCAGCAACGTAGGGTACATACAGTGGTGGTATATCTGTAGAGAATTTCAAATGGGGTAGAATTAATTGTCGCATAGTGTATCATGTTGTACCACCGTTCGACCATTGTTATCCAACTTTTCCATTTCTATGGTGTATCACTACAAAAGCATCGCAAATACATCTCTAATGTCTTATTGACTACCTCAGTTGGTCCATTAGTCTGTGGAAGGTAAGCTGTCGACATTTTCATCTTAACATCTTGTAGTCTAAACATCTCTCGCCAAAATATGCTTGAAAAGAGGAGGTCTTGATCACTGATTATCGTTTTTGGCATCCCATGTAGCTTGAATACATGGTCCATAAAAATTTGTGCAATATCCTGCACCATATATGGGTGTTTGATGGCTATGAAATGTGCATATTTATTGAAGCAGTCCACCATCATGAAAATGGGAGACTTCCCTCTTGACGATGGCAGGCCCTTTATCACGTCCATAGTGATTTCTCTTCAGCATCCTTCAAGTACCGGTAAGGGCTGAAGTAAACCAGGATACGCTGTATGATCATGCTTGCTTCTCTGGCAAGTGATGCAGTTTTTGACGTGGTTTCTAACGTCCTTGGCAACCTGTTTCCAGTGGAAAAGTTTTTGTATATTCTTGATCATCGCTATGACTCCGATGTGTCCCCCTTGAGGGCTATCGTGAGCAATTGTTATAATTTTCTTCTGAAGTTTCTTATCACAATGTTAAGTCAATTAAAATGCATATATGTTGGACTTAATTTTGGTTGATTTGTGAAATTTGTATTCGTAAATTTATGAAATTAATTGTTGAATGTTCACAGGTGGTTGTCAATACCAAAAAGACGAAAAAGGATCAAAAAGATGAAAAATATGGCAAGAAGTTCGAAAATTTCAGATTGGTCGAAATTCAAAGGTTAGGCGTGGACACGCCTAAGATCATAATCTCAAATCTGCAGATTTTCCAGAATTGGAATCCAATTAGAACACAACCATCCAAGATCTGCTGAACTTCTTTTCAAGATGTTTCTCACAAACATTGGAAGACTACTTAATTGGGACAAAATTAAGTGAAGATTATGAAGAGATTTAATTGAATTAGGAAGTTAAGGGTGTTGTCGCAACTTTATAATTGGGTTTGAGGGTTAGGAACAGAGTATCGTATTATTTTTCTTCTCTTTAGGCTGCAGCAATCCACTTTCCTTCATCATCCTCGTTTCTAATGGTTCCAGGAGCATCATCGTTTTTCTCTATTTTCATAGAAGCTGCCGCAACTTGATTTTTCTTATTGTCTGCGTTAACCAACAGATCGTCATAATTTGTCTTCTTTCTTGGAGGCTGCCGCATCATGACTTCTTCTTGTTTTTCGTTATTGAATTGATCATCGTTATTCTCTTCTCTTAGAGGGCTATCGTAGATTAGGTTAGACTAGGGCATCATATTCTCTTTAGGCTGCCGCAAATTGCTTTCTTATATTCTTTTCTACATTTTCAAACAATATCATCGTAGATCTCTTGTGGGTTAGGGGCTGCCGTATAGTGATTTTCTTTGGCTTTTATGATGTATTTTCTCGGCAATTCTAAAGTAGGCTATGATAGGATTTAGGATTTTTGGGTTCTTGGCTGACGCAATCTACAACTTCAATTCTTACTGCTGTTCACGTTCTGCATAGGTTAATTAGGACTTTTTGTTAATTTTATTAAAAGACTTGTTATGACTTATGAAGACAATTTTTTATTATTATTTCTTTTAATTTCAATTTAATTATGATTAACTAATTTTCTTGTCTTGGTTGAGGGATCCATGTTCCATGTTATTATGGTGAGATA
>JAOSBP010010992.1:0-10000 GCA_027563825.1 Erythroxylum mucronatum | reverse complement strand
GGCATCGTGACAGTATCTTTGGGTTCATTTCCTTTTAATTGATCTATTATTGTTGTTCACCGCAAAATATATCTTTTATTTTGTTTGAATTTAGACAAATATCAGAATTGTTATTGTTTAAATGTCGAATTTGCCTTTTGGGAAGAAAATTATTTCACTTTCAGTACTTAGGTACCTGACGGAGCGCAATTGCACAGGGTTGCGGTCCTCTATCCTTGAAGGACCTTTGTTAAGTACTCATGTGGATCTCCTGTTTTCTTCTCCAGGACGTATCTCCAATGAAGTTGAAGGAAAGTATACACACGCTCTTTGCATGCGGTTTCAACGCAAGGATGATGTTGCAAGATTCTATGATAATCCTTTCTACTTGGAAATTCTAAAGGAGCATGTAATGCCATACTGCCATGTATGCCCTGCCATGTAAACACCTTCTCTAAATGTCTTTAAACTTATATTCTTTTCTCAACCATGCATACTTGATTTAGGATTTTACCTATGTGCTGCTTTCTTAACAACTAAATTTTGATGCGTACATAACAGGAAATAGTTAATGTGGACTTTGAATCTGAAGTAGAAGATGATATTCATTCGATTTTTCGGAAAGGAGAGGTTGGGAACTTTATCTTACCAATATCTGGTTCTATTATTCTTTCTTTAAGTATGTTTGTATTAGATATTTCATATATATAATTTCTGGACTCGTGTTGTTTATTGAGAACACATGCCAATTACAGTTCTGTCTTATTTATTTTAGTTCGATTGCTGATTAGCGGGAAAAATGTCTGGTGTATGTTCTCCTACTTTAATGGACTTGTGATTTGTTGTGATAGGAATTCAATTATGGTGTCGAATTTGTTCTTCTTATTGCATTCGATGAGAATTCATTTGGTGCACCTGCAGAGGATGCATTAATGTCTTTGGAAAAGTTGGCAATAGACTTTCCATCCTTGATTGTCCAGATTACTAAAGGTGTGTTTCAGTTAGAAATTTATCATCACTGATTAGCTTCTTTCTAGTCTTTCTCCCGGAGCATTCTGATGTGCAAGTATGGAATCGATTTTGATATTTAGCAACTATTGCCTTACAGTTATTTCTTTTCTCTATATTAATGCTTACTCATTAGATCAGGCAAGATTCCCAGCATGAGATTTGTGCTTCTATACTTAGTTATTTGCATATGATTCACAGGTTCAAATTTCAACCTGAGCAGCAAGGAATTCACACATGCTGTAAACATAAGATTTCGATCAAGTGCGTCCTTAATCGCTTTGTAATGCAAAATCAAATTTTTTTCATGATGTTATGATTCCATGGGCAACAAATTGTGTCAAACTTGTACTGTGTTATCTCAAAGCCCCATTTACAGCTTCAGGATTTGAACCTTGGTGAAGGAGGTGGCTTATTCCTCCACTTATCACTGAACCATAGTCATTACAGTCAAATCTTACTATACTTCCTTTTAACTATTTTTTGGTATAACGTGCAGTGGAGGCATTTGAGATATTTTTTAGCAGCAAGGATTATAGAGATGTAAGGAATTCTATCAGTTTACATGACAGCACTTTTAACTTTGGTCCTTTTTTTGTTATTAATCATGACTTTATCTAACTTGTACTTAAAGTACATTATTATGGGAATTACATTTGATATCAGTTTCTACGCAGTTTTCCAATTGGGGTTTCTTTGATTTTTTTTCTTCAAATGTTCCCTAGTTTATCTAAATCAAATTTGAATATTTCCTATCAGTTACCTTTGTGTTATTACTCACTGTTTGATATGGTTAAATATTTTTAATCAAAATCACTTACGATGCCTTTTGAATTTTTCTCAGTTTCTTTAGTATCAAAAAACTATTGTAATTTTTGTGTTCTACTGAGATTTTCAACTCATCACTTGTTGAGGTTTTATGCAAAATCTGTAATAGCTTGAACTTGTTGAAAATACAGGGTTGAAATTGCATTGGAACTTTCCAGATTTAAAACGTCAATCATACCAAATTATAGTAACAACCAATTCCTAAATCTTGTTGTTACTTCTCTCAATCTCAATGGATGTATTCATATGATGAACAGTTGAAATCGAGATTATTTGACAATGCAGGTCTGGAGGTTGAAATTTGAGCTGATTACTAGGAAAACACTTTCCCTTCATTTTTCTGTTGATCCAGTGGGCGAGGATATTATGTAATGGTGGTCATTTGCTTTCTGGTCTATGTTCACGCATGCAATGTCTGATGCATGGCTGGAAAGACAGATGTTTTATATCTTTCTGTGGTTTTGTTTTGGTATTCCACAGAGCAAACTATGGTATCTTGATTTCTAGGACCAAGCTAACAGGTTAGTTTCGCAGTTGTTTTTGTACCATGATTGAACTTCAACTTGATTCCTGAGATAAATGTATAGTCATTTGTTTATAGTTTCTTTTCTTCTGAGCAGCTTCATTGTGTGTGTTAGCCACATATGAATCCCATTTCCTAGTCCCCCTTTATGATATTTTTGAACGTCTTCAGTCAGGTTTGGTAAAAATTCCTTGTCAGAGGCTAGGTGAAATATTTCACTTACATTTTTAAATCATTGACATCAAGTGAAATCATAAATCTCAACCCCCTGCATATTCTGCTAAATTCTAACCATAAGCAAACACTCACTTCTATTTTCTTTTACTCACCATTTTATTTTTGTAACATATTATTATATATTTGGAGAAACAGGAAAGCCTTTCTTACCTATATATTTGTTACGATTGATATTTGCAATAATCATTTTACAATTGGTAACATGTTTTGCATGTCTCCCTCATGAAAAAATGGTGAAAATGTTTTGCTTAAAGTGACACCATTGGGATGGAAGGTGTTGTGAGAGGAGATCAAGACAGATTATAGTAATCACACTCCAAGAAACTAAGCTTCCATCTAACCTTTTTATAGATGAAGGTAAAGGGTACAAAATGAAATATAGGCATTATTCTGGGAGTTTTCTCTAAACTGTATACATGACCTAAGGGTATGAACAAACTACATACAGTAATTCACATGGACCACTGGTCCAATAGTATAATAAGTCTCTTTCATGATAATGTTCCTTATTTCCTCCATCTGCAAAAAGAGTTGCTACAGCATGGGTTAAAGTGCTCACCCAGTAGGAAATTTATAGATGAGTTAATGGAGCTTTCATTGACAAGTTGTGCTTGTCTCTGCCTTTGATATTGCCATTCCACTAATTTATAAGCGTTGCAATCCCTTGGAAAGATGGGATTGTCCCATGATTAGAATGCTGAAGGTTTCCAATAAGGTATTGGTAAAGAAGTGGGGTTTTATGGAATTCATAATACCTTGCATGACCTAGCTTGTATCCATTGTCCAGAATTTAGGTAGGGCTGTGCAGCAAAGTCATACTAACAAGAATGCTGTTAGTTAATGGTGAGATTCTCATTATAAGAATCTGACTTGTCTTGGAGTCTATACTAATTACCATTCAGCACAAATGGAAATAACCATATATCCCTTTTTTTATTGTGAAAATATTGTCTTCACACTAAGGAATCATATTGTAAATCAGTTTCCAGAAAAAAAATTTCTTCCATTAACTTAGGCATTTAAGAAGACTCCAAGTTGACTTCTATTGTGAAACTCGGGTTAATCTCCACCAATAATAATAAATTCACCTCGAGTACTATTGCCTAGGTGAATAGAGTGTAAATGATTGTACTGAAAAATCACACCAGTACATTTTCAGGAAAGACTGGAGAGGTCACAAAAGGTCCTATTTAAAACTCAATCTCCTAAATCGAATTTTCCTAGACATGTAATTTAAAAGCACAATAATTCACTATAACTATAACTGACAATAGCTATTAAATAGATAAATAAAGAGCATCATAATTTAACGAGGTTTAGCCAATTATGCCTACTTCCTTGGATACTACTAAATTGATATTTTATTATTTTTAGGAAATAATACAAGTGAAATATTACAAAAGAGAGAAGGAAAGATAATTTTTTGGGACGATTTAATTAAGGAGGAGAGGCTCCTTTTATAGTTTTAGAAACCTCCACCATTCCCACACATTTTCGATATGAGATTATGGAATGAGCCAAAATATTTGATCAACCAACAAATCTCCACCTTGGCGAATTCCACTTTTCAAATCTCTCACAAAAGTCATCTTTAGTAATGTCTTCAAATGCGCTTCAAAGAGCCCATTTTCAATTTTTAGCAATATTGATCAAGTCCAAACAATGTTGGAACTTGACTGCAGTCACCACCTTTGTCATCATATCAGCAGGATTCTCAGTGGTCTTAATCTTCTGGGTTGCTACTCCACCTTCTTCTAGAACCTCTCGTACAAAGTGATAACGAACATCTATATGCTTCATCCTTGCATGATAAACTTAGTTCTTTGTTAAATGAATAACACTTTGACTATCACAATGTCCTTTAACATGCTTCTGTCCAATTCCCAATTCATCAAGCCAAATTGCCTCCTTTACAACCTCTGTAGCTACGATATACTCTGCCTCTATAGTCGGCAAAGCAACTGTTGACTATAAAGTAGACCTCCAACTGACTGGTGCCTTTCTAAGAGTAAACGTATAGCAAGTAGTTTATCGACATTTATCTCAATCACAAGCATAGTCAGAACCACAATATCCAACTACACATTGACCCTCTTGCTTATCCCGTTGAAATACCAAACCAACATCTACAGTGTTTAGAATGTATCGTAGAATCCATTTCACAGCTTACCAATGCTCCTTGCCTAGATCATGCATATACTTGCTCACAACCCTAACTGCCTGTGAAATGTCAAGCCTTGTACATACCATAGCATACATCAAGCTACCAACTGCAGTCGCATACGGTACTTTAGTCATATAGTCTCATTCTGCATCCTTATTTGGAGATAAAGATGCATTGAGCTTTATATGAGGAGCGAGCGGAGTACTAACAGGTTTTGACTTTTCATTCATGCCAAAATGTTGTAGTATCTTTTTCAAATATTACTTTTAAGTCAAACATAGTCTCCTCAACTTTCTGTCTCTACTTATCTATGTGTCGAGAATTTTCTTGGCTTCACCTCGATCCTTCATTTTGAACTCCTGATTCAACTAAATCTTCAATCTCAGAATTTCCTTTTATTTTTTGAAGCTATCAGCATATCGTCAACATATATGAGAAGATAGATGTAGGATCCATCTTGTAGCTTGCGAAAATACAAATAGTGATTGTATTTGCTTCTTTTGTACTTTTGTCCCATCATAAACTTGTCAAATCACTTATATCACTACCTCGGAGATTGCTTCAATCCGTACAATGATTTTTCAAGCTTACACACCATATTCTCTTTCTAGCAACTTAAAAACCTTCGAGTTGAGTCATATAGATTTCCTCCTCTAAGTCTCCCTGTAAAAACGTAGTTTTTACATCCAATTGAACTAGTTCCATATTAAACTGTGCTTCTAAAAACAACAAAATTCATGTAGAGGAATGTTTTATAACTGGAAAGAAAACTTCATTATAGTCAATTCCCTCTGTCTGAGCATGGTCTTTGGCCACCAGTGTAACAACCCAGATCATCCGCTTTACATATATTGTCTGCTTTGAGCCTTGGCCTAGCCAAGCCCTCACGGTTTTGCTTTTCCTAAGGCCTTCCCAAGAGGTCACCCATCCTATAACTACTCTCACCTAAGCACATTTAATCTCGGAGTTTCGATGGGATCCGGTGCATTAGGCCATGGAAAATGTGTCTGTAAGGGAGAGGTATCTGTACCTTTATAAGGCGTACTTCATTCTCCTTTTCAACCGATGTGGGATCTCACACTTTCCACCCCCCTTAGGGCCCAGCCCTCTTTGGGGTTCAGCTTAGCTGGCACAACGGTTCGGGTACCGGCTCTGATACCACTGTAACATCCCAGATCACTCGCTTACAGATATTGTCCGCTTTGGGCATCTGTTAGCGGGTGATCTGGGATGTTACAACCAGCCTTACTTTGTAGTAAACATTATCTTTATCAGGAAATCCAACTTTCTTTGCATATACCCATTTGCATCCAATTGTCATTCTTTCCCTTTAGGAGACTAGCTAACTTCCATGTCTGATTCTTATGAGGGGAATGTATTTCTTCATTTATGGCTATTTTCCACTTATTTTCTTCTGAAATTTGGACTGCTTTCTTATAAGTGGGAGGAATGTCATCAATTTCAATTGGAGATGCATAATCCACCATATTAACATAACGAGCAGGTACTTGATTGTTCCTTTTTGGCTTCTCAATGCAACTGGTAATTGTTGCTGTGGAGGTTCTTAGGCTGGAATCTCTTCTTCATCTGACTCCTCTTCTACCACAAGAGTTTCTACATTTGCTTCATCATTTGCTGGGATAAAATTCTTCCTTTAAACTCCACCTATTTTGGAGTACCATCTGTCTGCTTAACATTTTCAATTGTCACCTTTCTTATCATGGTAGATTCGTCAAATGTAACATCACCATTGAAAATTATTTTCTGTGACTCTGGGCACCAAAGAAGATATCCTTTCACACCAGAGGTGATCCCCATGAAGATTGCTTTCTTTGCACGTGGATTCAACTTTGACTCCTTAACATGATAGTATGCAGTGGAACTAAACACACGTAAGGAGTCATAATATGTAACAGGTTTTCCAAACCATTTTTCTAAAGTTGTTTTACCACCAATAGCAGTTGATAGAAGGCGAATGATGAGATGGCAAGCATATGTAACAATCTCAGCCCAAAATTATCTGCCCAACTTAGCATTAGATAGCATATACCGAACTTTCTCCTGCAATGTCTGGTTCATACGTTCTGCCACCCTATTTTGTTGTGGTGTATCCCTGACTATGAAATGTCTAACAATACCTTCATCTTCGCAGACTTTTAAAAATGGATCACTCCTATACTCCCCACCATTACCTGTATGTAGACATTTGATTCTTCTTCTTGTCTTCTATACTCCCCACCATTATCTGTATGGAGACACTTGGTTCTTCTACTTATTTGAGTTGCCACCATCTTCTTCCATTTAAGGAAAACTCCCAGCACTTTATCCTTAGTCTTCATAGTATACACCTATACTCTTAGGGAAAAGTCATCAACAAAGGTCACATAATAGTATTTTCCTCCCAAAGAAGCTATTTTGGAAGGTCCCCACACATCAGAGTGAACATAATCCAAAATACCTTTTTGTATCATGGATTGCAGTGCTAAATTTCAGTTTTGTCTGCTTCCCTTTGACATAATGTTCACATAAGTCTAATTTGCAGGCTCGAACTCATTTCAACAATTCTTGATTTACTAATATCTTTAAGGATTTTTACCTGCATATCTTAAGCGCATATTCTACAACCTAGCTTCTTCTAGCTCTTGATCATCATTAAAAGCTACTGTTGTTGTACCAATAATTGCATTACCTTGGTAATAATACAGGTTATTGTTTCTTCAAATTCCTTTCATTACCACAAGTGCACCAGAGATGACCTTTATTACTCCATTTGCTACATTTACATTGTATCCCTTTGGTTCTAGGACTCCAGCAGAAATGAGATTCTTCGTCAAACTTAGCACGTATCTAACATCTGTCAGAGTCCTGGTTGTTTCGTTGTGATTCCTCAAGCAAATTGAACCAATCCCATTTGTTTTGTAGGGATTGTCATTTGTTGTATAAACTACTTCACCTTCTAGCTCTCTAAAATTAGAGAACTAATCCCGATTGGGACACATGTGATGGCTACAGCCTGAATCGAGCAGTCATGTACTAGAAGGGTTTATTGAGGATGTAACAACCAATGAAAGATCTAAGCATATATCTTCACATTCAGCAACATTCTAATTTGCAATGGCGTTTCCTTTATCAGGTTTGTTTGTATTCTTTAGCTTTGGACAATCCTTTTTTCAGTGCCCTTTTTCCCGACAAAAGGCACATTCATCTATGCTCAATTTGAGCCTTAACTTTAATATCCTTTTCTTTCCTTTAGTCCGGCTTTGCGAATGACCTCTGATTACCAAAGCTTCTGCTGCTCTACTTGAACGTTCTTCCTTTGTGTTCCTTCTCAATTCATGACTGTATAAACGGTTGTAACTTCACTAAGAGATACATTAACCTTCCCATAAAGTAGAGTAGTTTCAAGAAACTCAAACTTCTCAAGAAGGGATCCCAACAATATCAAAGCTAGATATTCATCTTCAAATATCACATCTAAATTTATCCAATCAGTAAATAATTGATTAAAACTGGTGATGTGATCATTTATAGTGATACCTAGAACATAAGAGAAACGAAACAGTCTCTTCTTCATATGAAGCTTATTCTGACTGCTTTTCTTCAGGAATTTCTCTTCCAATGCATTCTACAATTTAGATTCAGAAGTTTCTTTCAAGAAAACATACTTTTGCTCTCTAGAAAGGCATGATCAAATTGTACCACATGCCAAACGATTTATAGTCTTTCATTCTTTCTCCTTAGCATCATCTGGTTTCTTTTCTTCAATATTAATGTCAAGACCTTGCTGAAAAAGAGCGTCTTGAACCTCACTTTGCCACATGCTGAAATGACTCATACCCTCAAAAATCTCCACAGCAAATCTTTCATTTGTCACAACAATCCTTGCTAGAATAGACAAGGTAGAAGCTGTTAGTGTAGTTGGTGCGGTTGTATCTTTGATTTCTATCATCTCTGCTACAATTTCTATTCAATAGCTATTAATAAGGAATGACAATAACCCAAGGAAAAATCTTTTCTAACGTGGAAGATCAAACCACGCTGCAACCACAGAGTATACTAAGAAAAAACCTTGGCTCTGATACCAATTGTTGTGAAACTCGAGTTAATCTCTACTAATAATAACAAATTAACCTCGAGTACTATTGCCTAGGTGAATAGAGTGTGAATGATTGTACTGAAAAATCATACCAGGAAAATTCTCAGGAAATAATGGAGGGGTCACAAACGGTCCTACTTAAAACCCAATCTCCTAGAAAGAATTTTCCTAGACATGTAATTTAATAACATAACAATTCATTACAACTATACCCGACGATAGCTATTAAATAGACAAATAAAGAACACCAAAATTTAACGAGGTTCAACCAATCATGCCTACTTCCTTGGACACTACTAAATTGATATTTCATTGTTTTCAGGAAATAATACAAGCTAAATATTACAAAAAAGAGAAGGAAAAACAATTTTTTTGGATGTTTTAACTAAAAAGAGAAGGCTCCTTTTATGGTTTTAGAAACCTCCACTATTCTCACACATTTTTGATGTGGGATTATAGAATGAGTCAAAATATTTGACCAAGAGCTTCTAAAAAAAGTAACGTAACATGGTAAAGACATGTATTTCATGAAAAATTATAGATGGCTTAAAGTTGTAGATGACTTGAATAGATAATACTATTGAAACGGGTAGACTAAGTTGATGATTATGGTTTGGGAGACAGTTTAATGTAGTTCCTCCTTGAAAAAGCATTAGGAAATGGACCTGTCAAGTCCTTGGAGGTAATGGTAGAGAAGATGCTTGTTTGAATATCTTCTAAAACATTACTGGTAGACCCTATATCTAATTTATTAGTTAGCATATATAAAACCACGACAGGTTTTGCACTAAACTTTTGTATCAACATACTTCTCTTTTCCCATTACTTTTCTCAAGTAGGACTATTGCCTAATAATTATTATTTGCTTATGTCCGCAAGCTTCTTTGTTCGTCTGGATGGTCAATGAAGGTTGTTCCTGAGCTTATTTTTTAAGGTTAATAGATGCATTAGTAAGAGCAGCTCCCTAAAGTGAGGGTTGCTTCATAAAAAGAGGAAACAATAACCTTCCATAGTGCGCTATTATGGGAATAAATTCTTTCTTATAATTCACCATGCCAAAAAATTGTTAGACGTGCTTAAAGGAGAATTTTGAGTCGGAGAATTCTAGCTACATGGCTGCTACACCCTTTTGCATACTTCTTCATCTTTAATTATAAGGCTCAAA
>JAOSBP010010860.1:0-11016 GCA_027563825.1 Erythroxylum mucronatum | reverse complement strand
TATGCTCAAACAAGTTTTTACAATTTTACAAAATTTTATTATCAATTTTACAATTTCACATTTAATTATCAATTTTATATTTGATTATTAATTTCATATTTGATTATTAATTTTACATTTAGGTTTAAATGTTAATTATCAACTTTTAATTTTAATTTTTAACAATCTTTGCATAATACATACTGGTGCCTTGGACTGAGTCAACAGATGCTTGCCTTGTCCACGTCACTTTAATTAAAGACTATCTTTAATTATCTTGTTCTTTTTGCACTGTGCATGTGCTTACCTTTCACGTGACTCCATTTGCCTTTGTATAATTGAACTTAATGAAGTGCAGCGTTTTTGTGGCTATGCTTCTGACTACTCCATGTGGGCCTCACATGCATTTGACTTAGTTTTAGATTTTTAGTTTAACTCTTCTGTCTTGTTTTCGAAAGTTCCAGAGTCTCTTCTCTTTGTTGCTTCAGACACCTTTCTTTCTCTTCTTCGTTTCTTCCAGCTATGTTGTTTTGTCTGAAGCATTTGAGTGTTGATTTGCGGAGAATCTTGTGATTTTCTTCACATTTGGTGCGGTGCGGTGGCTTCATGTGGAGGAGGTGGTGGCCGGTGGAGGAGGAAGCGTCGTCGAGTTTGATGTCTTCGATGGAGGATGAGACGATGTTGCAACTCGTGATGATCGAAGGAGAAGAGGAGAAGACGCGACGGCGAGAAGAGCACAGAGGCGGCGAGCCGGCGACGGTGAGAAGAGGAGAGAGGCGACGACGATGAGAAGAAGAAGTCGGGTTTGGGGAGAAAAATTAGGGATTTAGGGTTAGTTTTCTTAAAATTGCAAACAAGTCCCTGTATTTTCAAATTTTTTACGGTACCGACTGGAAACCACCGGTACCAGTTGATATTTTGGGCCGGTACCTTAGTGGACTATTCCGTTCCGATTTACCGTTCCGGCCGGAACCACCCGGAACGAAACGGTACTCATATCATTGAGAAGGACACTGCACAGAGCCGCAGTAATAATTTAAATAACTATATTGCTCACATAATTTAAAATTAAAGATCATTTATATATAGTTATGTTATGTATAATTATAGATGTATAAATAAATATTGTGCAATTTAAAATTTTTTTGGAAGAAATAGAACTGTATAATTGCGTATAAAATTTTGTTAGGTAAAAATATAATAGTTGGAATATTTAGAATGAATTAATAAAATAAGTAAGTTAAAATTAAAAATTTTTAAAAATGGAAATGTATAGTACGGAAGGAATTAAAAAGATAAATTGATAAAATATGTGAGCGAATATTGTGAAATTTATATAAAGGAAAAGACAAAATAGTTTGGCCAAAGTTGACAAGAAAAGATGTAAATAAATGTGTTATAATATTTTAGTACATAATTAAAAAAATCAAGAGAAAATTTTATAAAAATTATTCAAATATAAGCAGTTATAGCCTAATTATGATTTAAAAATTTTAAGGAGTTATAGGTGTGACCCTTGTGACATATGGGAAAAAATAAAAATATTATTTTAAAGGAATTGGCGAGTATTTATGAATATGTTATGTTACGAATGGCCAAAGATGTATAAATAAATATTGTTAAATTTTAAAATTTTTTGAGAAAATTAAAATTTGTGAATGTGGATAAAATTATTCAATTAAAAATGTAAGAGTTAGAATATATAAAATGAACTAATAAAATTATTTAGTAAAAACAAGGAAAGAAAAAAACAAATAAAAATAAATATCACACTCCTGACTGAAACTAAAATCTCTTAAACCAACCTAATCGTTTACCATTTTCAATTCAGCCACACAACCAAATATCTTGCCTGTGAGATATTCACTGCAGCTTCTTCTTCTTCTTTTTCTCCAGGACCTCAAACTTCTTCTCTGGTGATTCCTGCGGCTTCCTTTCGTCTGCCACCGACTTCTCGCCTCACCAACCCCAACATCTGCCCTAACACCTCCTTTACCATCAGTTGTTGTTGACATACCTGGTAACCTCCATTAAAACTAAAAATTATGTCATGTTCTAGTGTGAATTACGTTGAAGTAAAGATTTGATCTTTTTTTATTAAAATGTCACTTCCTCCTGTCATGTTTTTTATAGTTGATAATGTTATGTTGATTGTTTTCAATTTGTTTGTCACATTTGTAGAGGGACAAACTTCATTGCTGTTGTGATGTTAGTATAACATGTTAAATTAGACAAGGTATCGTCTGGGTTTATGAAGGGGAGTCACTTTCTTTTCTTTTTGTTTAATTATCTTCTTCATTTTAATCCGTTACTTTATAATTATTTATTAAACAGTTGATTGATAAGAGACATTGTAGGTGTTTGAGATGTCGAACCTGTGCGGGAGACAAAGTTGCAGCAGATCGGTGAAGACGAAACGCAGGTATAACCGTTTCCTTTTATTTATTATACATTGTATCATAGAAAAACAAACTTATGTTTTAACGACTCATACGTATATTTATACCGTGACCTTGATATCTACTCAGGTAGACTAACGTTATAAAGTATGCCTCGTGTGAGATTCTTGACATCTTCATCTTCTCAACTGGATGATATGCTCGTTTTAGGTAATCCTTGTCTTCAATTTGACAGTCGTGAGAGCCAGTTAAGGTATGCAACTTTAAAAGATCGTTAGATTATGCTGAAAAGATTTATTGATCATGCAGCTATTATTGAATTAGGAATAACAGACCAAGTGAACCAATTGTTGCGTAACATAGGATGGGATAGATTTGCTGAATTTAGAAAAAATTCATACGTTGCATTAACTCTTGAATTTTTGACTATTTTGCAATTGATCTTTAACGAAGATGGCATTGTGAATAATATAACATTTAGATTGATGAAGATGTCGCATATTATTACTTTAGATGTACTGAATAGTACATTTGGATTATCACATAGTGATTTATACGGCTACCGTGGTGATATTAAGGCTATAAAATTTTGGAATGAAATTACTAAACCAAGAAATCGTCTTCTTTAGTGGACCCTAGCCTTTGTTATCTTCATAGTTTTTAACTTCCACATTATTCAATAGAGGAGATAGCCAAGGTGCAATCTCTAAAGCATAATCGTTTGTGTTATGGTGTATGGCGCATGCTAAACACTTTAATGCTGGCATTTGGTTAAGTATGCATCTAATGGATGTGGCTAAAGCTAGAGTCGAAAAATTAGTAGTTGGAGCATTTGTTACCCAAATTGCAGAGCATCTTGGTTTATTAACTGAGAGAATAGTTATGTAGTTAGTTTCAGGCAACTTTAGTTTAGACCTGCAATCGTTGGTGTGTATGAAGATTGTTAAGTGATAAGGTTATCGTTATTCTCTTGTTAATGAAGACATAGTAAAAGCTTCAAGTGGTAAGCGTTGCCACATTGCAGTAGCTGAAGGTACACAAGAGGATGATGTTTTGTCACCAAAAGTTATGCAATGGAACATTGCACCTAATTATGTTAAATATCAATCATTGCTTAATCAACTTATTGCATTTGAATGACGAACGAATGATAGATTCGACAAGACTAAGGCTAGCATAACAGAGATGAGGAACTTCCCAATGAATTTAAATGCTTGTTCCAAACGCTGTCCTCCTTCATCTTAGTACTGTATTTCCATCTTTTTCGTTTCCATTTTATTATTTGTTTTTATTTATATTGTTTGCATCTTAGATCATTTAATTATTTTCTTATAATGTTGACAGTGTATGTTTTTACATTACATGTTTGTTTTCTTGTTTAATCGTTAGAGATGTTCGGTTATTAAATGAACTTGATTGGGATTATAAATGCATAATATGAGTAAATTAATATATTTGCATGCTTAAACTAATCAACTTGGATTTCAATTAAAAGGGTATTAGCTTATTGTGATAGATGAATGAGACCTTCCTTTAGTAAGAATTTAAGCTTTTTTAGATATTATACACCAGTTAAAAGTATTCATTGTTGAGAGTATTCTTTTATAGTTAAGCAAATCTAGAAATTACTTGCAAATACTAGTCGAGATTACATAACTTATGCAAACATTGAATTGACGAAGACATTTAGGATTTATCTTGACGGCTTAAAAAGCCACTATGATATTATCCTTAGTGAGCCCCCTTGAGCTTAGATGAAACTTTTTTTTTGTTTAAAACCCATAATATGAGCCTTGGCCTTCATTGTTAATCTCTTTTCATTACATCTGACATAAGGGCAAGTTGAGCATTTAAAAGGTATAATCGATTGCAGGGAATAATTATGGGAGAAGTATAGCATATAGCTAGGTTAAGGGGTGGGTTGGGTTGTAATAATTTGCATTTTTTGTCCACATTTTTTTCCTTTTTGAACTAATGTTGTTGTAAATTAGTAAAAAATACAAATCATATCAAGTAAAAAATTGAGAAAAATGAAAGAAAGAAGAGAAGCATAAAAGGAAACAAAAAAATGAAAAAAAATATAAAGAAAGGGGAGAAGGAAAAAGTAAGCGAGATTGGATGGGCTAAGTAATTGAAAATAAAAAATTGTATATTTCATGTTTTGTTGGTTTGTATAATTTTAAATGCTCAATTAGTTCTATAGTTTAAAGCTTGATTTTATCTTTTTTCCTACCTTTAGCTTGGCCCCATTGCAACCAAAATAAAGACCTTTGGATTAATGTTTGCGTTTGATATTTAGTATCGAAGATTGGATTAGTAAGCAAGCTTATGATAGATGCTTAACATTTGATGAACGAATATTTATAACCTTTGAATGCTTGAGATAATGGAAAGTGAAGTGAGTGTCTAGCACATTTATTAATAGTCTTTTAGTTGACGTACTTGCTAATTATGGTTATGCATGCGAAGAATAGTTTGCTCACGAATTATTATGAGATTCAAAATCTTAGGTTGTGTTTATTAAATTGATCTTCGACATCTTTAATTATTAAATGAGAAAATAATTTGATGTCATTATTAATTTGTTTTTTTGTTTGTGTTTTTATAGTTTCGTGTTTTTGGTTTTGGTTGAGTAAAGTAGAGTTTAAGGTATTGTTGTTATTGATTTTCTCTAATTTGGCTTCTTTTTGTATGTTGAAATTTGTATGAATTTTAGTGACATTATTTTGTGAATGAGAGATGAAGAGGCATTAATCTTAACTAATTTCATCACGCTTGGAGACACAGACGAGATGCAGAGAAAGGAAGAAGAGAAGAAAATTAGAGAGAGTCGGTGAAGAAAAAAGATTAATTTAAGTGTTATACGTATGCATATGCAATTTCAATGTATTTTTTAGTTCTGTGGAAATGTTTTATTTATGAGTGGAAGTTTTTGCTTTCTAAATAGTTTTAATTTGTTAAGTCATTGTAGATTATGATCTTTATATAGTATTTGATGTTTTTGTGGTCAAGGTTTCACCATAATGTGTATGTTTAATTGATAGTCTTAGTGTAGTTTTAACAAAAGATAAAATCAAAATAGTTGGTCTTATGGTTAATTTGATCTTATTAAAATTTGTAAGTTTGACACAGTAATAGGTAAACAAATAGGGGAGAATGATTCGGATGTCGCAAAAGAGGGAGAATAATATTCTAGGGTTAGAATAATATAAAGTTGACAGAGTAATAAATGCAAATGGATATATCATAGTTACTTTATAATTCTTGTGTTTGGTGACCTTTAGAGATGGGTTTAATTGTTGAGTTGATAGATATTGAGAAAAGAAGAATCAGTTAAAAATTGTAAATTCTAATATGGTAATACGTACATCAAGTATTTACAGTACATATTGATTGTTTGTGTTGTGGTGCATGCTAAGTAGTTATTTATTTTCTATTTGTACAATAATATTGTAAAAAGAATAGGTTAATTTATAGTATGAGGCACATTTCTTATTGAAAAAGGGTTGCATATAAAAATAATAAAGGTTCAAGACAGAAAAGGTAAATTTTGAGTTTATTGTATATAGTTTCGAATTGTGACGAGAACAAGGTAAAAGAAAATCTCTAACAAGGTTTCATTTGTGCATAATAATAAAATCCTATGTAATATCAACAAGACTGTTCAAATCAGACTAACATTTTCACCTTTTAAATGTACAGCTAAAATTTTTATTATGTTGTTGTTGTAGTTACGAGAAGCTACTTAAAAAACATGTGATATGAATTAAAATGAAACAGAAAAGAAGGCATGTTAAAAGCATGCAAATAAACAAATAAAGAAAATGGTTACTTTTGAGCTAAATATGGATATTGGAAAGGAGTAATAAATCCAAGTATAAGCGAGAAACATATGAAAGGCCAACAGAAGAAGTTCAAGAAAAGAGGAAATTAAAGCACAAAGTTAGAAAAATTACATGCTTATATTGTTTGATGAACTGTGAAAAAAGTCTATGACAATTTGGGTTTTTTGTTGATGTCATTAACATCTACATTTGAGACTGGTGTGGGTTCAGTGTCGCTGAATCTTTTGTGAAGACATTGTCTTACTCTTGATGAAGAAACAAAAACATCTTCTAAAATATAAAATACCAAAATATATTAGCCACAGATTATAGTAGTGAATATTACTTTTTTTTGATAAAAATGCTGAGTAAATAAATAATAGATGATAATATAATTCACGAAAAAAAGAAGAAGTTCATGTTGTTTGATAAAGATAAAAATGAAAAAATTGATTGAATAAATAATGATAAATACCTAAAATAGGTGTTGGCGTAATGCTAACATTGTTATTTTGATCATCGGTTGAAATGTCATCATCTTTTTCAATTGAAGTTGAACCCTTTTGTAATTCAGCATCATCAATTTGGCAGTAATATATAACAGTGAAACGTTGTCTTCCATCTAGTGAGTGGATGTGAATAGGTTTGATATGAACAAGAAATGTCTTGGTTTTCAATTCTACGTGTACCTTTTCTAAAGGAAGTTTCATGCTCTTATTATGGGAAGGCAAAAATGTAGATTATTAATCATATGATAAAGATGTCATAATTCTTGTTATTAAATGTAAATCTATTTGTAGTAAGTAAAAAAAAATATAACCTAGTGGTAAAATTGCATAGCTTCAATTGAACTGAAGTTCAAAAGTTTTTCACCAAATTCTCCAAAAAATAAAAGCTGTGACAGTTCCTGTTTTATCAGTTAAATCAACATCGTAGCATCATCAACATTTGCAAACAAAAGTTAATGAGAAAATATATGTTACTTGATATAACAACTAATTCACGATGAAAGCTTGTTATAAAAGAAAGGAGATTACAAAAAAACATATTAGAATAAAAATTTTTCCAAAATGTCTAACGGGTGTGTCATGTTAAATCACTCTCGTGAGAAAGTCTCATAAGTGTGACGTAACATGTCACACTTGTGACAATTCATTATAGGTTCTCACGGGTATGACTTAACATGTTGGGCCTGTGACAATTCATTATAGGTTCCCACGAGTCATGACAATTCATTATAGGTTCTCACAGGTGTGACTTAACATGTCACACTTATGACATACAACTGTTTATCATCTCCTATGTCGTTCTCACAGGTGTAAATCATGCCTGCTACCTGGGATGAATATTTCAAGTGTTCCCTTTCGTTGTTGACAACATTAACTTACTGATGTTGTGTTGGATCAAAAAATTAAGCATGCAAGATTTGGCTAAAACGGTAGATTTCAAAACATTTATTAAGAAATCAAAGTTGCAACCAAAGCAATATAACCAAATTAGCTTGCCAAGCCATAGATGATACGGTATAAGGAAAATAATTTACATAAACAATAAGATGGAAATTATTACCGACTCCTTCGCTACATTTTAACTCCTCGCTGTGCTATCCTATCCTCGGCAATGTATCCTCTCCTAAGTAATGCATCCTCTTCTCGTTATTCTATCCTCTTCTCGTTATTGTATTCTCGACTAATCCGATCTACCACTTGTTTTCCTTGGACAACTTGGTTAAAAAGATCCTTTGGTGGGAACGGAGAAAAAAACTTGAAGAGATTTTGCCTTAGAAGAAAGAAGCCAATGATGAGATACCTCTCATGCAAATTTCGGCCTACCTATGCAATATAGGAGAGAGAGAGATAAAAGATTCGACAACACATTGTATTCACTCTCACAATTTCAGTTAAGCCTCAAAGGAAGAAGTGAAGTGCATCCAATGCATCACTTCCTTCCTTAATCAACCATAAAGAAGCCAATAAATGAGACTCTTCTCATTTGTTTTAAGATGCCTATATGAAAAGACCAAAAACCTTAATGACACATCTCATTTTCAGTTTTGTGTTGAAAATAAGGATGATGGTCCATTAAATGCACCTCTTTCTTCTTTAATCTAATGAATGCTAATAGGTTACATGCTATCATTAAAAGACCACCATTAAACCATTTAATGATAAGATCATAACTCCATTTATGACGATAAAAGATGTTAAAAACCATCTTTAATATAGCAAACCAATGTTAAATGTGCAGCTGCACATTTACCCCATTAAAACCGAAAATCCACCTCCTTATATCTTTAATAACTTTGTTTTAATATATTTAATCAAATTAAATCAAATTCTATCCCATTTCTAAATGTTCATATGGGCTTCTAATTAACAATTAATTAAAGTAAGTCCAACATTCAATCATGGGCTTTAATGTTGGATTGAAAAAGAAAACATGCAATATTTGGTTAAACGGTGGATTTAAAAAACTATTTTTAGAAATCATAACGCAACGAAAGCATGATAACCAAATAAACATGTCAATCCATACATGATACGGTATATGGATAATATTTAATATAAAGATAAGATGGTAGAAATGTTACTGACTCCTTCGCTACAGCTTTAACTCCTCGCTGTGCTATCCTCTCCTTCTTCTTGTATCCATTCCTAGCTTCAACCTTACTTTTGTATCCTTTCCTTTGTCAATCTATCTTCTTCTTGTTGTTGTATCCTCAACCAATTTGATTTACCTCTTGTTCTTCTAGGACAATTTGGTTTACAAAATCCTTTGGAGGGAAAGGAGAAGAAAATGTTTGAAGGAGTTTTTTCTTGTAAGAAAGAAGACAAAGAATGAGACACTCTTATGCAATTTTCGAAATTTTCATGCAAGATAGGAGAGGGAGTGATAAAAATGTAAGAACACCTTCTTACACCCTCACCATTTCGGTGAACATGAAAGGAAAAAAGAGTTTTTCATCTAATGCATCACTTCTTCATTTAATCAATCATAAAGAAGCCATTAAATGAGACTCTTCTCATTTTTCTTTAAGATGACTATATGAAAAGTCTATTAACCTAAATGTGACCTATCCATTTCTTTTTTGATGATGAAAGAAGGAAGATGGTCCATCCAATGTACCTCTTTCTTCTTTAATCCAATGAATGCTAATAAGTTACATGCTATCATTAAAAGATAACCATTAAACCTTTTAATGGTAACATCATTACACCATTTAATGATGATAATACATGATAAATACCATCTTTATTTAAAAATTCAATGCCAAATGTGCAGCTGCACATTAAGCTCTAATGAAAAACGAAATTGCACTTTACTTTCAAAAAAATTTTGTTTTAATTTAATTAATCAAATTAATCAAATTAAACTAAAGTCTAGCCCATTTCTAAATGTACATTTGGGCTTCTAATTAACCATTAATTAGTGCAAGCCCAACATTCAACCATGGGCTTTAAAACCTCCATTTATATTTCTTACTTTGTTTGATAACTTTCCTTGAAGCTGTAACATCCCGTTACCCATGTTAAGGCTAAAATAGTAAGAATGAGAGATTTTCTAGAGATTTAGAAATGCATTGCATGCTCATGCATTATATGATATACAAATACACGTGAATATTGAACCTTTACACATGAAAATAATTGCACATGCATTCATGGATAATTTCGGGTATAATTGATTTCTGATGTGATACTACTAAGAAATTGTGAAATTGTTGTATCAGAAATTTAATTGGTGAGTGTATTTGTAAATTTTAAATTTTGGTGAATTTTAGGAATAATTTCCAAAAGTATTAATTTTATTGGACTAGGAAACATGACAAATTGGCAAGTAAATTAAAGTATGGGGAAAAAGAAATAGGAATCAAATAATATTGGAGACTTGTTAAAAATAACTTTGAAAAATTTGGAGATTACTTCAAAATTTGAGAGATGATGATATTGAAACTGTTAGAGACATATGGAGTAAAGCTGAATTGTGTTAAATCGTCTGAGAGACGAATCCTTAAAATCTTCCAGCTTCTGTTATTAGTTGAGTTCAACTCCAACTAACTGATGTTCTAGTACATTCTTCAATTACTTCATCTGCATCTCGCTTGGACACGTAGACTTCATCTGCGTCTTGCTTGGATGCATGGACTTCGTCTGTGTCTTTCTTGGACGCGTGGACTTCGTCTGTGCCTTGCTTCGATGCGTGTACTTCGTCTGTGTCTTGTTTAGACGCGTGTACTTCATTTATCTTGCTTAGATGTGTCTATTTGCTTAGATGCGTCTACCCAATCCGATTATATTGCTTTGCTTAGATGTGTCTATTTGCTTAGATGCGTTTATTTGCTTAGATGCGTCTTCTCTGTCTGATTTTATTGTCTTGCTTAGATGCGTCTACCTCGTCTGATCATCTCACTGCGACTGATCACCTCAGACTTAGCCTACTTCATCTGATCATCTAAGACTTAGTCTGTTTCATCTGATCGTCTCAGACTTAGTCTCTGATCACCTAAGACTTAGTTTGCTTCATCTGATCATCTCAGAATTAGTCACTATGTCTGATCTATTGGACCAATGGTGGTTAACAAATCTAATTCTACTTATGTTTTGATAATAATAAAATCTATAGAATTGGTTAAGAAATTTATTGCAGGTGTTTTGGATTGAAAGAAAACTAGAAGACACTATAAATTATTGAGGAATCAAGAAGGAAACAATCTTCAACATGATTGAGACATTATTGTGAAGATTATGGGAGATTTGATTAAATGTATCCGTTGGAGGTAGCAACAAGTCGACTTACACTTACACACAAGTCGA
>JAOSBP010010779.1:0-11020 GCA_027563825.1 Erythroxylum mucronatum | reverse complement strand
GGTGGGGTCGGAGGTGGTGGTGAGGTCTATGATTTCGGATTGGGCGGAGGGGAAGATTTGGGGAAGGGCTGCTGGTGGGGGATGTTGGGTGGAGGTGGAGGCGGATGCGGATGCCGGTGGGGTTTCGTCTCGGTCTGCTGATTCTGAGTAGGGACGGTCGTGTTTGGAGTAGGTGTCTAGGGTGTAGTCTTCGTTGTAGAGGTAGTCGATCATGAGTTTGATTGCTGAGGGGTCGTCGCAGCTGTAGTCCGGTCGCTGGGTTTGGTCTGTGGTGTCTATTGCTCCTAGTTCGATTACACCTTCGCAACCTTCCTGTGAGTGGTGTAAGCTTTGGATCTTAAGCAGGCTGAATTGCAGAACGACAAGTGCGGAAGCCTTATTATCGGTGCTGATAATATTGTTCGGGAAATTCGTCAGGAGCGACCTTGTCTGTTGCGTACCTTCCATCTTCCTTCGCTACAAGCAGCAGCGAACCACTCAGACCGTAAGCATACGATGCATCTGTGCACCTTGAACTCGCGGTCGCCGCATTTGATTGTGAGGTCTGCGAATTGGCCAGAGTCGAGGAGCGTGCGCAAAATCTCGGCGGTGGACATTTGTGCTTTTTCTCTGAATGGGAATATGTTACCGAAGAGAGCTCAGCGTAAGGTTCGCAGTGAACGGAATGTTGTTGTTGACGAGCTTGTCGCATTTCTGAAGATTTATGGAGGTGGAGTGATGGTTGCCTGAGGACATGCCGCTGAAGTGCAAACCCCACCAGGCTGCTTCAAACATACAACCTCATGCGTCTTGAACAGGTTTAGCAATGGTTTCGTACCTCTCCTTGGGTACTAAGACTTTGATAGACCCTCATATAGATTGCTAGTTTCACACTTTTGAGGATGTAGTACGGAATCTCTCTTTACCTGAGATTTTGTTGACAGAGAAATAGATCTCTCGTTCTCAAACACTGAGAACAAGTTACGCCCTGGTATCTTCGAGCGAGCGGCAGATACCGGTACCTGTGTGACACATCTGCCCTGCATATCTTGTGTCACTTTGATCGTTGATTCAATTCCGTTACCTGTCCGAACTTCAACCTTTTCGAAAACACCGACACATCTTACCAACTCTCAACCCAAACGATGGAGAACAAAGATCTACTGAGAAAGCAAGTCCATCGCTCTTTGATGAACTTGGTGTTGATCATACTGATTGGAAATGGAACAGCCTGCTGTCAACCGGCAATTACTCTGATCTCGAAGTGAGATGTGGAGCGAGTTCATTCAAGGTCCACAGGAATGTGATTTGTCCCCAGTCTCCGTGGTTCGAAAAAGCATGTCACCCGCAGTGGAAGGTTCGTCAATCTTGAAGCGCTCGACGATATGCGAGCGTAGTGTACGAAGAAATGCTAACGAGGTATCAGGAGGGGCATGATGGGGCGATTGTTCTGGAGCAGATTGACGAGGAGCGCAGTGATGTGGACTATACCTGTGATGATCCCGAAGCAGTCAAGCTCATGATTGACTTCTTGTATGTTGGCGACTATGATGCTGGACCCGTGACGGTCGAGAATACTCCAGAACACGATCCCAACCAGTATCACTACGAAAATAGCGAACCGGTCTACAGGCCTTCCAGGAAGAAAAAGCACAGGGTCATTCGCCCATCCAATTACGGCTACGACTATGAGACGAATTCATCAGATTTCGTATTGAAGCTCACTGAATCAAACAATAGCCATCTTGCTCTGCACGTCAAGATTTTTAACCTAGGCGTCAAGTACGGCATTCCAACTCTGATGAAAGCCGCAGCAGATAAGTTGGACAAAGCGGTCGCCGACAACTGGAACAAAAAAGACTTCGCATCGGCTCTGACGATTGCTTGGGAAGGTGCGCCGCCAGACAAACTAGAAGCTCGCGAGGTCCTGGTTCAAGCTTTCCTGCGACGCTCTGAACAACTCATAACGGATGAGAGCATTGAAAGTGCGATCGGCAATATTGAAGGTCTTGCTTTGCAGCTTCTACGTCGTCAGAGTGTTGAAGGATGATTCCGCGCGGCTGAGAGGGAACCTACAGAACACGATTACGATATCGGTGTCGAAGAAGGTCATGCATGGCCTGACTACACAGCAATTCATGGCGGCATTAGGCTATCCAAGAGGCTGGCATACAGTCGACATTAGACCCTTGAAAGATTCTTTTGTCGTTATGAAATAAGTTGTTGAGGGATGAACAGAAGCATATTTGACAGGGTTTGATATGCCCCGTGTGTGGCAAGCATGCATGTATGAGGCGAGCTCATGGGTGGTTTCCTTTTTCTGATTCTTCTCTTCAATGACAAGGGCGTAGACATGTATCTTGAACAAAATGAAAATGCAGCCTGGTCGGCCACCACATTAGCCATCCCACGTTTGCACACCTCAAGAATACAGGACTACTCTTACTTCACAAAGAATCTACAGACTTGATAGATGCCGTTGACGTGTATAGTTTGCCTTTCCCATGTGATCTGCTAAAGTTAGCTGAACTCCCGGTGCCAATTCCGTGCCGTGCTCCTGTGCCGCCTGCGCCGCTCATCAGCAGAGACCGTCGAAACTGAAGACGGCGCATCTAATCGATGAACGCACAACCTATGCCTGAAATATCGTCGGCAGACCCCACTCGATCATGTCGACAAGCCTACATACCGTCCACATCCGACTATAGTTGCTCACAACACCTCCGTCAAATTCACATTCACCATGCCCGAAATCCTCAATCAACCAATCAGTTGGATACCTCTTGTGACCGCACTTGCTAGCATCTTGCTCTACGTCGTATGGCACTTCGCCGCTCACCAGCAGCACATCTCAGCATCTCCACACCCCAAGCATACCGATCCCGACGTCGTGAGCGCACTGAGCAACGCCCTCGCTTCGTCACTCCCAAACCTCGTCTTCTTCAAGCAACACGGCCAGTACAAAGCCTCGCTGAACTCCTACTGGTCCAAGCAGCAGCGGGAAATTCTCCCCGAATGCGTCGTCAAGCCCCGCAACGAGAGGGACGTCTCCACTACCATCCGCATAATCAAACAGGAGTACGACCGCTGCATTCGCGAAGGCGAGCCGGTTCCAACATTCGCCGTGCGGAGCGGTGGGCACTCCACCGTTCCTGGGGCTTCCAATTCTGCCGGTGGGGTTGTTATCGATCTCGGGCTGTTGAATGAAGTCGTACCGGCTGCAGACCGAGGACCTGTCGACATTGGCTGCGGCGCACGCTGGGGGGAGGTTTCCAGGAAGCTTGATGGGATGGGACTTGCTGTTGCTGGGGGTAGGAACTCTGATGTTGGAGTCGGAGGATTGACCTTGGGAGGTAGATGGACCCCAACAGAATCGTTGCAGATGCCCTCGCTGATTTACTTGCAGGCGGGTATTCTTATTTCAGTCCCCAATGTGGGTTTGTGTGCGATAATGTTGTCGATTACCGGGTCGTGTTGGCGTCGGGTGATGTTGTCAATGCCTCTAAAACGGAAAATCCTCGGCTCTGGCGCGCACTTAAGGGTGGCGGTAGTAACTTTGGTATTGTGACACAGCTCACGATCCGTGCCTTTCCTTGTGCGAAGGTTTGGAGTGGCTTCCTCTACATGTTGGCCTGGAAAGCCCCCGAGATGCTCCGCGCATTTTACAATTTCAACAAGGGAACTTTCGACCCTAAAGCCGGAGGGCCATTGCTCTGCATGTCATATGTCCAGGCGATCGGCCTGCATGTTATCGCTACTCACCTCATGTACACGGAGCCAGAACCTTGGCCTACCTGTTGGAAAGAATTCAAATCTATCGGCAGAGTGTGGAGTAGCACAAAGATCCGCACTTTAACGAGCACCACGGATGAGCTCGACGGTATCAGCCCTGCAGGGTTTCGGTAAGTCACAGTGTAGCGCTATCCCGTCGTCTGCTTACGTATATTGACTGCCGAGGAAAGACAGCTTCATATCTCCACCACTGTGAAGAACGATCTAGCCACCTTAGAATTTGCCCACAAGACATACAGAGACAAGGCCAAGCTTGTACGTAACGTCAAAGGTATGGTTTGGACTTTGGTGCTGCAGCCTCTACATTCTTCAACAATCAGCCACGGACAGCACAATGTTCTTGGCCTGTCAAATCGTGAACACCCAGAGAATTTGGTCATTGTCTTGTTCACAGCCGTTTGGGAGCGTACGTCTGATGATATACTTGTGAATACCCTCGGGAATGCGGCCATCAACGAGATCAACCAGTGTGCCACCACTTTGGGAACGTCTGATGAGTTCCGCTATTTGAATTGGTGTGATGGTACACAACAGCCTCTCCAAAGCTACGGCGAGGATAACCTAAGGTTCCTCAGAGAGACAAGTCGAGTTGTGGACCCTGATGGGCTCTTTCAACACAGTTGTTTGGGTGGCTTCAAACTTACTTGGTAGGGAACATGGTAAGTTTGACTTGATCTGTATTGGGATAAACAAAATTCGGTATGGATCATTGCCGGGTGTAACAGTTTCGAACTAAATCCGACCTCGGGCATCGTTCTGTTCGATCGGCCTTGCCGTCCTCTCAGCTTGGGCGAGTCCAAGATAAGCGGACGAGTAATGACACCCGCATGTAGAAAGAAGATCAGATATATTATTACAACCACAGAGAAACGCGGCTCGGTTGTGCTGAATTGCAGAGGATTCCCCAAGAAGTATCACTCTTCCATACGACTTTGACAATAGAGTAGCTGCAACGCGAGGCCCTCAGTGTTTCCAATAGCGTCGTGAACATCTTGATCCGACATGAGTTCCTTGGATTGTTTCAAGAAGGCTGTAATTAGTATATTGCGTACGTCCATTTCGTTCTCTGGGGTCCCTTTGAAAGCAACGACCAAAGCCGAAGCGAAATCCTTCATGCTCCAAGAACTCACATTCACGATCGCTTCTTCCAACTTCTTTATCGCAGTCTTCTTTAGATCAGGTACGCTGTACTTTACTCCAAGCGCAAACATCTGGACATGCATTGTGAGATGGCTATCTACGGCCTCGACTTGAGGGAAATTCTTCTTCACTGCAGGTTCGTCTTCATCATTGTTGTGACGGGCGAGGGTCCCAACATCATAGTCACTAAGGTAGAAGAAGTCGATCATGAGCTTGACAGCGTCGGGGTCGTCGCAGGTGAAGTCCACATCGTCAGCCATCTCATCCGGGTCCTGGGGCGTCAGGTTAATCACTCCATTCTGACCTTCTTCCCATTTTATCTGACAAGCGTTTTCAAACCAGGGAGAGGAGGTGCAGACGACGGCTTTATGAACCTTGAAAGTGTGAGGCCCGCATCTTACTTCGAGATCAGAATAACGTCCAGTCTGATGGATACTGTAGCAAATATAGCTCAGATCATGCCTCTGGCTGTTTTTAACTATTGGGTCATCGTTACCTGCGTAGTATGGCTCTGGCCTTCATTGTAATCGTACAGATTTTCGAGCGTAATAGTTGAAACTGCGCACCAAGAACCACATATGAAACCCTCGTCTGATATCGTCGAAGCTACCTCGCAGGCTCGAAACAGTCTATTATTGTTAGCGGACCACGCGAATTCGATAGAAATTGTACGCATTTTGACTGACTGAAGATATTCTGTCCGTCGTTCGAATTCATATTTCATTTCCTACAGATGAGATGGACGAGTTGGCAGGAGCACGGACAAAGGGAAAGCCCGCGGCGAAGCAGAGATAGACAACCAAACTTTGGACTTTACACCTGCTGAAGAAATCGGCGTACACTTGTCTTTGAATACCGACCCGTAGAGACTGTCCTAAGGACTGTTTCTAGTTGATCTGAAATAGTACCAACTTTCCAAACGATCCATTCTTGCATAGTATGGCCACACAGAGTCTCAAAAGTGGTCGCTGGGCCACTGTGAATGTTCCCCACCAACATAACTATTGTCTTCGTAATCAAGTACCTTGAATAACGTCAAATTCTACTCAAGTATGTGTCTAATTGGACAATTGAATTTAGGTGTTAAGACTAGATTGGTTTTCCATCATAAGGATGTTGCTGCACCTTGCGCTCCAACAACAGAAGTGCTCCGTTGTATGCCCAGACGGACACTTCTACGGAATAATTGTATTTTGCTGGTGGCTGAAAAGCTCGTATCCCAGACCGTATCCTTGGGCGTCGATTTCCAATATGGCGGTCTTGATTTTAGCCGAGCGATGATACTGACCGTCGATAAGCCTTTGAATTAGGCAATCTCGTACACAAGAGTCAGATTCATGGATGGCATAGAATGCTACTCTCAATGCGGTTGCGAGGTCGTCTTCGTTGATGACAGCACAAGTCAAAAGATGGTTGATTGCAGTATCCCGAAGCGACTCGACATCGTATTTGGCGCTGAGAGCGTACATCTTAACGTGAAGAGGCAATGGGCCTGGCTTTTGTGGTGGAGCTGAGCCAAGATCGTCCAATCTACGTCGCTTGATTGAGTAGCTTTCGTCCAGGAGAATCTTGCCGACGTTATACTCTCCTGTGTAGATGAACTCGAACATCAAACCGATGGCCACGGGGTCGTCGCAGGTGTAATCGAGCTCTTCTCCATCGTCGATTGCTTTGAACGTGATGACACCTTCGCTGCCCTCCTTCCATTGGCTCTTGCAAGCGTTGGAGAACCATTTGGATCTATTGCAGACAATGCATTTGTGTAGCTTGAATTCGGCTGTTCCGCACTTTACTGTCAAGTCGGAGAAAACCGGGTCTTTGTAGAGCCTTGGGACAGTCAGGAGTGCGGAAAAGAATTTGAGAGTGTGAGAAATTTCCACACTTGGGAGCCAAATATCTCAATCCGGAGTAGGAAGTTATACAACCATCGCTTCAGATTAGAGAGCCCTCCATCTCCACTGAAATACACTCAGTATATCGGTGTAGTTGTGGTGCCTCTTAACATAGTGAAGACACTAGAGAGCAGCTGATTTCGTTATGTAACTTCCTACTTTTGGACTGGTAGATTCGGCACCCAAGTGTGGAAAATTAAGGGCACTGAGTGTACACTCACCTGCTCATGCAACTAGACAGTAAGTCGGGGACCTGCGAGCTGCGTGACGGGTCCGTGGGGATGTCTGTCTGATCTAAAGAGCGTTTCTTCGGAGCGCGGGTTCTGGGCATCTTGATTGAAGTAATTCAAAGGGTTGGTTCCTTTTACCCTTAAATAAGTCGACGAAGAAGGATTTTATACCTTGCGAGACGGTTTAGAGGCATGTAAATATCCAGGTCCAGTGGGTCACACGTGAATGAGTAGCTTACCAATGATATTCACTATTATTATTATTAGTAATACACAGTTGATGAATGGCCAGCGAAGGAGTCCACCTGTACGTGGTACTGGCTACAAATCTCTCGTAATGTCGAGAGAGCCGGGAGACTCCAAAGTGGGTATATCGTCTTACCTACAAACTAAGTGATTGGGGCCCCCTCCTTTGCAAAGTCTGACGGTGTCCGCCGCAAAAGAGGAGGTGGATCAAGAGACGGAAATTAAGTTGGTATATTCTCCGTAAGAGGTGTGCTGAACTTGCTTCCGATAGTCACCTCCGCTCTCTTTCTCGATAGCGAGCATAAGCGTTAGCACGGGCAAGGTTTCTTGCGACTTTTCCCTTGTCTCCGGAAGCCGAAAGGATAGCGGATGCGAGGTCAGGCTCTGGCCAAATGGGTGGGATATGTGACGTGGTCCCTTTATGCGATGATGCTACATGTATATAATCTCTTGTGGCAGTGCACATGAGCCACGCCCGGGTATTCGCTTTAATCAAGAATCAACAATGTCGACAACAACAACACGGTTGATAAGTCAAGGTGAAGAATCTGACTTCGTCTAACACGATCAGAATCGTAGTGAATACGATTTGCTGTGACTGACCCAAGGAAAGCCGTATATCTAGATCGCACAAGAGTCAATGGACGTCTTCTAGTGAATGAGACAGCAACAATCCAGTGAGTTGCTGGCGCATAATTTTGATTCGAACGTTCAAACCCTTCGATTCGTGTTCGAAAAGGAAAGCGAGTCTCGACACCGCATCCAGGCATTCCACCTTTCGACCGAACATACACATTTCGACGAAGTAGGCATCAGAAGTCAACAGCAGATGATGTGTCCGATAATATTTAGGCTCATACATGAATGATCTCGGCCGTTGCCTATATTTGATCGTATTCAAATGGAGGGTGATGTTCTCCAATGCAGATGTCAAACAAGGGTGGTCCAAGCTCCAGCTTGAAGCTTCCGCACATCATCTCGCATCGATCTTTGTTGAATCTTCAGCATACTCCTTAGCCATCTCATCGTCACCCTTTCAACATCACAAGGCAACCATGAACCACCAGAGAGCCTTCGCGCGTATTCTTTCCCTCCCACCATCCCTCCGTGCCCGAACGTTCTCGGTCCTCAATCGCCCACCCCCGAACTACCCAGGCCACATCCCACTCAACTTCCTCGAACGCAGCGCTCTAGCCCTTGGATCAGCCTTCGGCTCCCTCAAAAACCCTTACCGACACGACCTCATCGCCTCCCTCGGCGAAGCCACCGCAAAGCCATACTTCGTCTCCCGCCTCCGGAGGGCAATGCTTTCGAACCCCACAGGCCGACGGATTCTCCGCGACAAACCACAGATCTCAAGCAAAACCTTACGACTCGAAGAGTTGCGCAAACTCCCCGAGAACTCGGTCGGTAGAGCCTATGCGGCGTGGCTCGACCGCGAAGGCGTCACACCCGACACCCGAGATCCAGTGAAATACATCAACGATCCAGAGGAGGCGTATGTCATGCAGAGATACAGAGAGACGCACGACTTCACGCATGCGATCACGGGCTTGCCGGTCATCATCGAGGGGGAATTGGCGGTCAAGGCTTTCGAATTCGCCAATACGCTGTTGCCCATGACGGCTTTGTCGCTTGTGGCGGTCGTCAGGCTCAAGCCAGTGGAGAGGAAGAGGTTCTTCGAGATATATCTCCCTTGGGCGTTGAGGAATGGATTGAAGGCTGAGGAGGTGTTGAATGTGTATTGGGAGGAAGAGTTGGAAACGGATGTGGATGTTCTGAGGGAAAGGCTGGGGATCGAGATGCCGCCTGATCTGAGGGAGATGAGGAAGTTGCTTAGGGAAAAGAAGAAGGCTGAGAAGGCTGCAAGGGCTGTATGAGGATCCTGGGAGTATGGTCATCAGGGTTGTTTTAGTGTGCTATCCGGGTGCGTTCCATCCTAAGATGGAACGTCTCAACGGAGACGTAACGTTCTTGTGCTCCATACCATCCGATGTGGCTTTCAAGATCAAAAGTGCCTGGATTCTGGTACAAGACAACCCGATCCAACTTTCAGCAAACCGCATGACTGGCTCGTGTTCGATATGCTAAACTTGCTTACTTCTCTAATGGCGCGAGCCGATGCCGGACTGTTCACGCGACCAACCTATTGACGATTGATCATCACTTTAATCACTAATCGGTCGTCACATATCTTGAATGCTTGTGTGTATTGGATGATACTGTCAAGGGCACTACGGGAGCGCAGACTCTATACTTCGTTCTACTTGTGTATTCTCCAGTGGCCAGGACACGACTCCTCTCAATCAGGGACAGTGTTTCCAAATGTTACCAAGATAGCATCGGCAGTGGCAGTGGCAGCCTGTCAATGAGAGAGGAGTTAAAGGAGGAGGATTGACAGGCAACAAATGAATACAAAAGACTGCTCGCGAACTGACCAGAACGCTCATGAACTGACCAGAACGATCACTCTCTCGGCGAGTAATCCCAATGATCCAAACTACACGCCATAACCCAAGCAAAGAGTGGGGAACAAAATCCATCTGGTCCACAGCGACAACGTATGACGTTGTCAGTACTGATGAATTGTATTTGCAATTCTGTCCAATTGCGTGAGTGTGTTGGTCTAGCTGTCTCAATTCATAGGTCCGATGATGGTCAGAGCTTCGGCTGAAACTCTCTTCTTCATCGCAATGTGTCTTATTTCGAAGAAAGATAGAACGCTCTCCAGGTAGCGAGGTGGGTGAAAAGCAGTGTCCAAATCACTTTCAGCAAGAGCCCTAGCACAACAAAACAGTTGACCAACTCCTTTTTCTTTGGTTACCGTCAAGTGCTTGTGCTCTAAACTTTATCGGATTGGAGGACCGACGTTTCTCTATTCTCGGGAACAATCTGAAGTAGCCAGCTCACCCCCAAAATAAGGCATATTCTGATCGTTGAAGTAAAATGTGGCTCTCTGTGTAGATCAGGGTGGTCGTCATGTCCAGATAGACTCCGATCCATTATCCGGCTCTGAATGCTTCTTGTGATGATCATAGACCGACGTGACTCGAGAGCTAAGCAACTGCGAACTTGTAGATACAAAACGCTCCTTGTGTGCTGGTCGCTGTCTTTTACAGAGGGTAACCAGTCTCTCGAAAATATCATGATCGTGCTGAATGATGACTGCAAGATGGTCCTTCGTGTCGGTTGCTTCGGGGGCTTGGCAAAGACGTGAAGCACTCATATGTACGTCTTCGTACCCAGCCCGAGAGATTCTGCGGCGAGCTATCCGCCTCAAGGCCCGTCGTACATCTCCATCCTCTCATCCCAACCCAACTCCACAGGCTGCCAAAACCGCCCACCTCACCTCCGCAATCCCAATCTTCGGCTTCCCCTTCAACCCCTGCACCTCCAACCCCTTCTCCGCCGAAAAACACAATACATCCCCCAACCAACCCTTCTCCCCCGTAGCTCCCTCGACTTTCCCTCTGACTTCCTCAACCACCTCCCTCAACTTCCCAAGCCTCCTCCCCAATTCCTCCGCACCAGGAGCCTTCGCCTTCGGCCAAAGAATCTTATCAACCTTGCTAACAAGCACCTGCACCTGCACCCCCTCCCCTCTCAGATGCGCAAGCAACTCAACATCACTCCCCTTAACCCCATGCTCCGCATCGACCAGCACAAAAGTCTTCCGCAACTGCCTCCTCCCCCTCAAAAACTTCAACGCCTCAACCCCCCACTCCTCCCTCGACCCCCCAC
>JAOSBP010010755.1:0-11021 GCA_027563825.1 Erythroxylum mucronatum | reverse complement strand
CTAAGGTTTTTAACAAGGATTTAAAGAATCGAGTTGATTAATTAGATCTTTGGACTTAAAGAGTTTTTAAGGTTGATTTTTCGAAACTTAGTGGATTCTAACCGCGAAAATCATTTTGAACAGTGATAACCTGAGCCTATTTTCAAGAGGACTTTAGAAATTTGATTACAATCTTAGTTTTAACCAATTGCATAATTTCCTAAAAATTCAAAAAGATTCTTTTATACTTTTCTTTTCTTTAATTTTGATCAACCATTCAAAACCCCATTTTAATTGCTTTAATTGCATAATTCGACTTAGGTTAGTTTTTGAATCAATTTCCATCGGTTTCAACAAGAGAGACGACCCGAGGTTCAGCTTACTGCAATCTTGGAATTTAATTATTTTGACCGATTTTCAAGGTCGATTTCTGAATCGAACGATAGAGCCGCGATCAAGGTTAGTCTTACAGATAATGAGAGAGAAGCAATTGTATGTCAAGTTCAGTAAGTGTGAATTTTGTCTTAATCAAGTGGTGTTCTTGGTATCTGGATATGGTATACAGGTAAACTCGAAGAAAGTTGAGGCAGTGATAAAGTGGGAAGCCCTAGAAATGTGTTTGAGATTTGGAGTTTTCTTGGGCTAGCAGGTTATTACAAAAGGTTTATCGAGCGGTTTTCATTAATCTCAGTCCCTTTGACAAAGCTTCTGAATAAGAATGTACCTATCTAATGGACTAATGAATGCCAAAAGAGTTTTGAGGAATTAAAACATCGATTAACTACAACACTGGTGTTAGTTATTCCATCTAGATCTGGAGGATATGTTATGTATAGTGATGCTTCACACCAGGGATTAAGATGTGTTCTGATGCAGTATGGTAGAGTGATTGCATATGCATCAAGATAGTTAAGGTCTCATTAGTTCAACTATCTGGTTCATGACTTAGAGCTTGCTGCATTGGTGTTTGTTTTGAAAATTTGGAGACATTATTTATATGGTGAAACATTTCAGATATTTACAAGTCATAGAAGTTTGAAATATTTATTAAGTCAGAAAGAGCTGAATCTGAGACAACGACGATGGATCGAACTGCTTAAGGATTATGATTGCACAATTGAATATCATCTAGGTAAAGTTAATGTTGTGGCTGATGCATTAAGTAGGAAATCTAATAGCAATGTAGCACTAATTCAAACATCGAGGTTACAAAACCTAGTTCAACTGAGAGCATTGAATGTTAAGCCAAGTTTGGGGTAGAATGAAGCATTATTAGCTATGTTAAAGCTTAGACTAGTATTGTATGAAAGGATAAAAAAACTCAAAGCAAGGATCCAGAATTAGTGAAGTTATTTGAAAAGTTGAAACATAACTCGAATTCTGAGTTTGAGCTGAGAAATGATACATTGTGGTTGAAGCAGAGATTATATATACCTTATGTTAATGATTTAAGGAAAGAAATTTTAGAGGAAGCTCACATGGAAGCTTATGCTATGCATCCTAGTACTACTAAGATGTATAGTATTCTGAAACGACAGTTTTGGTGGTCAGGGGTGGTTGAGTATATGGCTAAATGTTTGACATGACAACAAGTTAAGGCAGAGCATCAAGCTCCAGTTGAGAAGTTACAGTCATTACCTATTCCAGAGTGAAAATGGGAGAGGATCACAATAGATTTCATTATGGGTTTGCCGAGGACTCTGAGGCAACATGATGCTATATGGGTCATTGTTGATAGATTAATAAAATCGACACATTTTTTACCTGTGTGAGAAAAAACACATTTGATCAGTTATCTCGGAAGTACGTTAATGAGATAGTGAGGTTGCATAGAGTACCATTATCTATTGTATCAGACTGAGAACCCATATTTACTTCTAGATTTTGGGGCAATTTACAAACAACATTGGATACAAAATTGAATTTTAGTACAACATTTCATCCTCAAATAGACGAACAATTATGACTGTTGAGGATATGCTCAGAGCAGGTGTTTTGGAGTTTCAAGGAGCATGGGATCAATATGTAGCTCTCATTAAATTTGCATATAATAATGATTATCACAGTAGTATTGGTATGGCTTCATATGAAGTGTTATATGGCAGAAAGTGTTGATCGCCTTTATATTGGGATAAAGAGAGCCTAAGGATTGATGAAGGCCTAGAGTTGATTCAAGATACCGTCAATAAGGTAAAATTTGATTTGTAGTAGGATCAAGGCAGCTCAAGACAGGCAGAAGAGTTATATGGATCAACACTGGAGGGATATGGAGTATCAAGTAGGAGATAAGATGTTCTTGAGAGTGTTACCTTGGCAAGGAGTGCTAAGGTTCGGTAAAAAAGAAAAGTTAAGCCTTAGATAGATTGTTCCTTATGATATTACTGAAAGAATAGGACCGTTGGCTTACAACTTAGCATTACCACCAGAGATGTCTCAGATTCACAATGTGTTCCATGTTAGTATACTTAGGAGATATAGGTTAGACCCAACATATATATTACTGGCGTAGGAAGTTAAAATTGCAACTAATTTGAGTTATCAGACTAAGCAATTGAGAAACCGAGTAATCCCATTGGTTAAAGTCTTTTGGAGGAATCATTCGAGAGAAGAAGCCACATAGGAGACTGAGGAAAACATGAGGAAATAGTACCCTCATTTATTTGATCAATTAGGTAAGAATTTCGAGGACAAAATTTCTTAAGGGGAGAATTATAATAGTCTGGGTTCCAAAACTTACTGAGGGTTAGAATCTTAGACTATTAAGTCATATCATTTGAGAATATATGAAGTGCATTTTATTCACATGCATAATATTCACATACATACATGAATCATGATTTAGTAAACATTGCTAAGATTGTATATGCACTCGATTGACATATTCTGGGGTATGAAAGGTTTAAAATGATCATGATGTGAATTTTGTATTGCTTATGTCTTGAATTTTGGTTTCATGGTTTATAATCAGTAAATTTGGAATTAATTGTTACAATTGGAAAATTGATGAATTAAAATGTACATTAAGTGTAGGAAAAATGTCAAATTGGCATATGGAAATTTAGGATGACTAAGCCTATGAAATAATTTACACATGGCAGTAGAATTGAGTAACATTTGGCATAAATAATTAGTGAAAAATGGTTTAGAGGTTGAGTGACAAATGGCCTAGCATAATTGTGACATTTGGAAGCTTATGGAGAGGATAAATGAAATGTATGCATAGGGACAAATTTCGTAATGAAATGGTGACACCTAGCACCTAATGAGTTAACCTAATGCAGAAGTTGTTTTGCTGTTTTCATTCTTCTCCTCTCTTCCCTTTCATTACCGAATTATCCACCCTCTCATAGCTCTGAAATTTTGCTTCTATTTCATTCATCACTACTCCAAAATCTTGACAAGATTCTACATTAAGAGAGCTATATTCTACTTTCTTTCATCTTGCTATTTTCTTGTTACTGAAAACCATCCAATTTTCACCTTGTATTTGAGATGATCTTGCATGCATATAAGGCAAAGTAGACTTGATGAATTGAGGTGGAACTTGAGCTAAACAAGTGTCTTTACTGATTTATGTGGCATGTTGCAATAGAACACGTATGATGATTGAATTGGGATAGATAGCATATAGTGTTGATGATGAAGTGTGCTAGAAAAATGATACATAAATTGGATACTTTTTTGTTTTTGTTTTGATTAATGAGAACCGTAGGTTATAGAATGCTATATGGATGATTTATATTAAGATTTTAAGTTTAAATGAAGGTGAAATTATTCTAAAAAAAGTTGCTAGTGAAGTGTTCTTGAATTTGGAAAAAACTAGGACTACTTATATGATGAGATTAAGTGAATGAAAGTTTCTGTTTTATTTTTGTATGCATGAAAGATAAATAGTTTTTGGGTTTCCAATTGAATGATTTTGAGTTAGATTTAGAGATTAAGTTGATGAAGAATTGAAGTATAATTAAAGTATAATTAATAGACTTATATGAAGATGTTTTGAGTTTGGTATGAAGGTGTTAGAATCTGGAGAAATTGAAGGAAAATGGAGAGTGAAAATTTGGTTCACTCATCCCACGATCATGGGAAGGTCCTCCACGATAGTGGGCAAGTCCTCCACAATCGTGGGCAATGCTTTGAAATGAAAATTTTCTGTTTTGTGTGATTGTTGAATCAACTAAGGATAAGTTACTTTACTTTGGTGTATTTGGACTTGATTAAGGCCTAAAATGAAGCTAGATTGATGTTTGAATGATTGGTTAAGGGTTAGATAAGTTTAGGTTCTTAATTGATGTTTTAACGTAATAAATGAATTGTTTTGAAATCAATATATCTAAAATATGGAATTTATGAGTGTTAAAGGAATGAAGGTGTTCTTATGAATGCAAAGGTGATCCAAAGGATATGAGTAATGTGAATTAGGTATGAATGAATAAGAGTTAGGAAATTGTGTGCATATATATTGCTAGAAAAGGTTGGCGAATGTATGATGAATTTAAAGTAATCAAACTTATTTAAGATATACAAATTAGATGTGTACAAGCTATGATGTTTGAAAGGTCAAGATTTATGAATAAGGATACATACAAGGAAAGTCAATTGAACATGACACATATACATGTGCATGAGTGAATAATCATATGAAAGAAGCACAAGTTGATCGTCAGCATCCAAACATTACCGGATCATTAAGGTAATAGCTTTTCTGGAGCGTACTATGAGTTAACCTAGATGTTTCTCACTATGATTGAATTGTTTTTGGTTAACTTTCAGTTATTGAACTGTTACTTATAGATTGCTATGATTATGGACATTGTTGGTCCAAGGAGTTTGATACTAGGGACTGTATATAAAAGTGCTTTCAAATTGTATGTGTAATATGGAATGTTTACTTAGCTAAATGTTGAATGCTAGACTTAGATCCGAAGAATGTGATAATGATATAAGCACATTGAATGAAAAGTATTGATAACATATTATGTGAATTGATGCATTCCATTATATGACATGCATGATCAGATAAAGGAGTTATGATCAGAGTGACTAACATGAAAGAGAGCTTTAAGCTCAGGAATTGTGCATAAAGAGCCACAGGCTCAGTTAATAATAAGGTTGACATCCACAACAGATAGGGGACAGTAAATAGGCGCTCGGTCACAACAAAGTAAAATGAAAATAGAGTCACATGTGCAATTGCATATACATAACTTTACATGAATCATATGAGTGATTAGGATGGATTAATGGATTGTTCTAAAATAGGGTTATGAAATGTTTGTACACATGTTGTACCTGTACTTATACTTGTACTTGTTGAAATATAACAAAATGTGATGTGGGATCTGATACTGTATGACGTGTTAAACTTCTTGAAATTAGTTATATGCTTGATATTTATGTTCTAACTGGAGTGAGCACATCGATGATGGTTCACTCACTGAGTTCATAAACTCATCAAAATTGCATTGTTGTTTTTCATGTATAAGGAAGTTCTAGCTTCTAAGGAAACCAAGTAGGATTCTAGTACTGTCATTTTAAGAACAAAAATGGCTCAATCGTCTAGTCAGTTGATATATGAGGAGTCTGTTTAGCATGTGTTTGTTTAGCTTCTCATTTCATGTTAACATTTTGTTTGGAGTTGAAAACTCTCAAATGTTATGTAATGTAAATACATGAATATGAATTGTAATGGTACAATGTAAGTAAGTTTATTTTGTGAATAAAATGAGGAGATTTGATCATTTTGGATATTTGTGTTATGTGTGATGCCATAATAAGTTAATATGACTATTCTAATGTGCCATTCTCATAGGATATGTCCTCGAATAACCTCTGGATGTTAGGGCATATGCTCTTTGGAAGTGGTATGTTACAATTTTGGTATCAGAGCATGGTTTGGCATCCATAGGGACATATATATGTATATGGAAGTGTTTTCAAATTGTATGTGTAATATGGAATGTGTACTCAACTAAATGTTGAATGCTGGACTCAGATCCGAAGAATGTGATAAATGATATGAGCACATTGAATGAAAAGTATTGATAACATATTATATGAATTGATGCATTCCATTAAATGACATGTATGATCAGATAACGGAGTTGTGATTGGAGTGACCAACGTGAAAAAGAGCTTTAAGCTCATGAATTGTACACAGAGGGCTAAAGGCTCAGTTAATAATGAGCCCGGTATCCACAACGGATACAGGACAGTAAGTGAAATGAGCTCGGTATCCATAATGGATATGCGACTGTAAATACGCGCTCGGTTACAACAAAATAAAATGAAAATGGAGTCATATGTGCAATTGCATATATATAACTTTACATGAGTTATATGAATGATTGAGATGGATTAAAGGATTGTTATGAAATAGTGTTAAGAAATGTTTGTATACATGTTGTACTTGTTGAAATATAACAAAATGTGATGTGGGATCTGATACTATATGATGTGTTAAACTTCTTGAAATTGGTTATATACTTGATATTTGTGTTCTGACTGGAGTGAGCACATCAATGATGGTTCACTTACTGAGTTCGCAAACTTATATAAATTGCAACGCTGATTTTTAGGTACAAGAAAGTTCTAGCGTCTAAGGCAACTAAGTAGAATTCTAATATTGTCATTTTAAGAACAAGAATGGCTCAAAGGTTTGGTTAGCTGATATCTAAGAGTCTATTTAGGATGTGTTTGTTTAGCTTCTCATTTCATGTTAACATTTTGTATGGAGTTGAAAACTCTCAAATGTTATGTAATGTACATAAATGAATACAAATTGTAATGGTACAATGCAAATAAGTTTATTTTGTTAATGAAATGAGGAGATTTGATCATTTTGAATACTTGTGTTATGTGTTATGCCATAATAAGTTAATGTGTCTGTTCTAACGTGCCATTCTCATTGGGTATATCCTCGAATAACCTCTGGATGTTCGGGTGTATGCTATTTGGAAGTGTTATGTTACAATCTATCACACAAATTAGAGTGAAATGTTACCTCATCATTGTTTATAGTGGTAAAGCACATGCAAGTTATATCCTTCCAGTTTTTTTATGATTGGATTCACTTATGTCATCTCAAGTTGATGCTTTAAATTCTTTCTTCTTATTTTTGTCCTTCTACTCTTTCTTATTATTTCTTTCTTACTTATTATCATCTAACTAGATAACATTATGACTCTATGGGGCTGGGTTTTTTACATTTAATGAATTTTTAAAATGATTTTTGTTTTAAATCACTAATAACTATGAATTGCATCATGTTTTATAGCTTAATTCGATATGTAATTAATTGTTAATTCAATCGTTTAGTATGTGTTTAGGTTATAATTATGTTTATTTGTTAATAATTTGTGTTTAAGTGTTTTTATGGGTTAGTACAAGTCCTTGAGCTTAATTATTATATTTTTGCGATACCTTGATGTGTTTGTTAGTGTTTTAAGGTCAACATCAAAGAACAAAGAAGTTTCAGAGACACTCGGACCGAAACAACAGCCCACGATTGTGGCCCCACAGACCACGATCATGACAGAAACATTGAAGTTAGCCCACGATCGTGGCCTATATGTCATGATTATGATAAAAGCCTAGGACACGGCCCACGATCATGGCTTGCTTTCCATTATCATGACAAAAGGTTCAAATATGGCCCATGATCATGGCTTGCATCGTGCAGACAGGCTAACACTAAAAAATGTCATGTTTTGAGGAGTTTTTCGACCTTTTGGACCCCAAAAAACCCTAGGACTTACCAAAACATAAAAGGTATATAAAGAATAAGACAAAGAAGATGAAGAGCCTCTTGCATTAGCCACTTTTAAGAGAAACCCTATAGAGAATTGTTGAGAGATTGAGAAAGAGAAGAAGGAAGAAGGAAGTGAAGAAGAAGCCTACATCAATGTACTTCCTAGATCGAGAGTTTCTTGACATTGCTACCTCCCGTATCCATTCAAGATAGTATTTCCTGTTATTTTCCATTTTTATTATTATATAGAATTAGGAATAACAGTTTGATGATATGATTTGTGAATGTTAAGATGTTCTAAACTCACCTTCGCGTTTTTATCTTTGATTTAATAAAATCTTATTGTTTTTATGTTTATTGGATTTATTGTGATTGATTTCTGTGATTCCATAATTTAGTAATAAACTGAGAGGGTGAATCGAATGAAAAATTATTAAATTGGGCTAATGAGAGTTAGGTGATTTAATAAGAATGAGAAATTAATCAAATCAGTAATTGTGTGAACAGAGATCTCATATAGGTTTCCGATAGTTTATTGGACAACTTCAGTTCTAATTAGGGTTTTGGATAGGGTGTTAATTGAGAAATTGCAATTTTCCATAATCTGATTAGGGTTTATAATTTAGGGTTAATGGTTATAACTCGAGAGTAATCAACCCTAGGATCGTCTATAACCAATAATCTGGTAAGTCATAATTAATTAGGTTAGCGTTAAAGATAGGTAAAATTCCCCTTTCTCTCAATTGATAGTTCCTTTAGGTTAATTCTTGAGTGTGTTGTAATAGCTAAATGGTTAATATTTTTGTAATTGATTCTTGGATTGAATTGCATGATTAAATTGAATTCTTGTTTTAGTTTTGCTATCTTTTGAATCTCTACAAATTTTGTTAGCCTTAACTTTAGGACTAGATTATCCCTCCTCGTGGGATCGAAACCTTAGGTAATACACAAGCGATCCATGTGCTTGCGGATTATTGATGTTAATCATTAGAACTTACACACATCGGAAACCATAATCAAGTTTTTGGCGCCATTGCTAGGGAGGTGATTAGTTTAGTTCTATAGTTTAAGGTGTGTAATTAGTTTTTCATTTTTTTGTTGTTTTTCATTCTTTCTTTCCATTTCTAAAATCGTGCTCTTGCATGAAGAAAAGTGTCACGAGAAGTTTGGGTTATGCAATTGGAACTGTAGATTTAGACATCACTAGACTAGAACGATCCATTAGGAAAGCTTGACGTGAAGAAGAAGAAAAAATCCCTAAAGCAACAATGACCAAGGAATTATTGCAGGATTTGGACTATAGAACAAACCAAGGTCATCAACAACGGATCTTTATGGACTTCATAAGACCAGGGTTTAATGTGGCTAACCAAGGAGTAGCTAGGCCACCTGTACAAGTAGCATCATTTGAAATCAAACCAGCCCTCCTAAACATGCTTCAATAGAATGTGAGATTTTATGGACTAACGAACGAGGATCCTAATGCATATATAGTGAACTTCCTTGAAATCTATGATACCTTTCGGTACCATAAGATGTCGGAAGATGCAGTCAAAATTAGGATTTTCCCTTTTATGTTTAGAGATAGAGCAAAGGCTTGGTATCATTCCCTTAACCCAGCCAATGTCACAATGTGGGATAAGCTAGTTCGTGCCTTTTTAGATAAGTATTTCCCTTTGACTAAGATAACTAAGATCATTAAGGAAATTACCAACTTCCAACAAAGTGATAGGGAATCGATCTATGAAGCGTGAGGAACGATACAATGATTTGCAACGAAAATGACCACACCATAACATACCCAAGGAATTCTCGTTACAAACATTGTATAACGGAGTAACCCTACATACAAGAGTTACGGCCGACACAGCTTTAGGAGGATCATTGATGAAAAAGACGATTGATGTAGCAGAAGACCTGATAGAGGAGATGGCAAGTAATAGCTGCCTGTGGATGAACAAGAAGAGTAGACAAACCACTACTTTTCAAGAACAAAAAGGAATTGTAGTTGTTGATCTAATGACGAAAATGCAAGCAAAAATTGATAACTTGACTCGACAGCTCAACAACATGAAGGCTTTGTCCTCAGCTCCGGTGAAAGAAGTGCAACTCAAGTGTGAACTTTGTGGACAACTGAACCATGATACGGTGGATTGTTTCTTGATAAAGGAAAGCAATCCAGAGCAAGCACCTTAATGATTAGGCTAATTTAGCTCTCCACGCATGCAAAATCATCACCAATTCAAGGTAGAAATAGGTTAGTTTGGCTATGATAAAAGACCACAACAAGAACTACAATATTTTAGTTCTATAGCTATCTTGTGAAGGATACAAACACTGATTCGGTGTAGCAATTTTGTAATACTTAAACCAAAATTCAGGGATGTGAGATGGAAGTATGTTTCAGTGGTGAGAGTGAAGAAAGAAGAGAAATGAACTCAGCAGAAACTTTTCAAACATTTGCTTAATTCAACTAGGTGCAAGGTGCCATTATCTTAGATTCACATTTTTCCTTAAGCATGCATCCCGTTTGTCCACTCCATAGGCTGCCAAATTTCATAATAATACTAGGACATTTTTCGCTCAATGACCAATGCCATTTGTCAATTAATTACCCATGTCACTCAATTATCTATGCCAAATGTCACTCAATTTATTGGCTTAGTCATCCTAATTTTTCATGTATCAAAAACCAAAATAGAAACTTTCATTCACTATCATTCATGTAATCCTAGGTCTTTCCCACTTCAAGAACACTACACTAGCACCTTTCTTTAGCATTAATTAACCTTCATTGTACTTCAAAATTCAATCTAATTCATCTATAAAACAAGCTATAACCTACAGTTTTTATACATCAAGAACAAAGCGTAAAAGTATCCAATTCATGCAACATTTTTCCAATTGTAACAACTAATTCCAAATTTACTACTTGTAACCAATCAAACCAAAATTCAAGCCATAAACAATACATAGTTCATATCATGATCATTTAAAACCTTTTATACCCCAGAATACGTTAATTGAGTGCATATACTATCTTTGGAATATGTAGGAAATCATAATTCATGTGTGTATGCTAATGATATGCATGAGAATGAAATGCATTTCATGAATGCTAAAATGATATGAATCATATGAAATAATCTAAGGCTCTAACCCTTAGTATGAAAAGCGGGCTATTACACTATTGAATCTGTTGGGTCCCGAAAAATTTTTTTCTTTATTTTCTTTTATTTATTTATTTATTATTCTTTGTTTAATTCTTAATTTTTGCTTTTAAATTGTTTTA
>JAOSBP010010726.1:0-11023 GCA_027563825.1 Erythroxylum mucronatum | reverse complement strand
CCCCTCTCTTCTCTCTCCCCCTTACATAGATCCCCTCAGGTACATTCTGTTATTCTAACTACTTTGCCACCTCAGCTAATAACTAATTTCCCTCCTAGCCCACTGTCTTTCCAGAACAAATATCCCTCTCTCTCCCGAAGATCCTAACATAATGATAGATCCTTAGATAAGGAAATGAGTCGATTACAAATTGCTTTAGTAGTTAAGAAACCAATATGTTGCTTAGCTACTATAATCACCATTTACAAAGCTCCAATTCATTCAAGATAATAAGAAGATGAAATTGTCACATGTTAAAATATTAAATTTATCAACAACGAATAGTCAAAGCATAAAACATCTTAGGAATTTTTAGCTAGATAATTTTCTAATATATAGAGCAAAAATACATTCCAAAAATATTATTGCTTTTTAATTTCCAATTAACCGCACATATGTTAAATTTATTAGCTTTCAATTCAACAAATGATTTTAGAAACCCCCAAAAGTGAATAACCTTACAGCAGCTCAATAATCAATTTTACAAATCCCTCAAAATCCCAATATAAACCACCTATTGCAATCATGTATAACACAACTATATCATGAATTATGCTAGAATACAAGAGTGAATAATTTATAATAGGGGTTATCCAAAACTTCACAAATGTAGTCCAACAATCTTCCCCACACTAACCCAATGCCTAATCTTATTCAGTCAATTAACCACCTATATATGCAAGTAATAACAAACTTTTGTCAAACACCTTATGGGCAACTAAAATTCATCTTAAGAACAGCATAAAAACTTCAGTTTTCCCTTTCTTTAACAATAATAACACAACAGACGTTTGTCTCAACCTTTATCATCACCAATAAATCGACAACAAATGTATAAATTCAACACAAAACCATTTCCCTTTTTTCGACTTCAATGACACAACATCATAGTAAGGTTAACACTACTTACCAAATGAAGAGAGCAACCGCAAGTTAATGAATTGTTGACAATGTTGAAGATAGAGGAGAAGATAGGGCAATAAGGCAACGTCGATTTTAAACAAAAGAAGGAGAAGGGGGAAGAAAGGAGGCCGAGCGTCTGTGTTTAAATAGATTTTTCCTATCCGATACATAGATTCGTCGCCAAACACAAAACATTTGCTACGAAAATCAAATAGTGTCGCAAATTGTACAACATTTATATCCCAGGGACGACGTTGTCCCACTTATTTTTAAACGTGTTAACCTTTTTTGCGACGAACAAAACTATCGTCGCCAATGGTAGCGAATTCGCTACTAATTATACCTAACGTCGCCAAAACCAAAGCATTTTCTTTACATTCTTAATTTTCTTAGTTGATTAACATATATGAGGTATTCCTATTATATACGACAAATTGAAAATTTTGTCTTTTACACTTATATATGCAATAGTTCTTAACTTGCTTAATTTTTGGGAATTACTAATCTTTAATTTTAATTTGGTAGATAAACAAAATAAAATTGGGAAATTTTTAAAATTTTGTTTCTTCTTTTTCTTATTAGTTAAATTAATAAGGAATGCAAACCACATTTCATTTTTACCAAATTCATCACTAACATGACAACATATACTCTTTAGCCCTTAATATACCATTAACCTTATTATTTGTATAAAAAGATACATTTATTTTACATACGCGAGGTTTTTGCAATGAGGTATGTTTAGTCACAAAAGACCACTTCCTCGACCAACCACCACACTTAGTCACAAATGGTAAACAATATGCTACCAAATTTTCGCATCATCGCTAAAACCCAAGCAAATTCTTTACCTTCTAAATAATTAACAAAATAACATTTAATAAATAATCTAAATTAATTTCTTAATTATTTAAGTGTTTTATTTAATTTGGAAAGTGGTTTCTTTTAATATAAAAAATGGAATATTATGTAACAAAATAGTTATTTGTAATGATGTGTTAGAAATAGTTTTCTAATTGTATTAGAATGTCTTATTAAATTTAAAAAATAGTTTTCTAAATTATAATAATTAAAATGTATAATTTTCTGAAATTAGTTTTCCTAAATTATAATAATTAAAATGTATAATTTTTGAAAATTGTAAGTCATTTATATTTTATTTGAAGGGTCAACAAATTAGTTTGGAAATAGTTTTCAATTGAATAATTAAAATTTTAATTAAAATTATTTTTTATTTGGAATAGGAAAATAAGTTTATAAAAAATTATTTATGAACTCGCGGGCTTTGGCGACGAACCATGCATTAGTCACTGCATCTGATTTTGTCGGCCAAATATAATAAATTGTAGCAAATTAATTAATAGTCCTTCCAAACAACTACAGTAAATAAGAAACGACATTGTTTACCTAAACAAGAAAAATGATGTCATTTTGTATTAGGTTTTCAATCATAACCTCAATAAAAGGCTACTCCATTCTCGGTCAAGAGGTAAACATTTCTCAAAATCCTCCATCCTGCAAACAACTGTCTCCTCTATTCTATTTGGGTTCTGTATTGTAGTCATCATGGTCGAGGAATGATCATTAACTGAATCGGTATTGGAGCTTGTTCTATTTTCATTCATGAAGTTGTGTTAAGTTTTACTTATACCTCTAGGTGTTTATTGTGAGTTCTTAATTATGCATTTAATGTATGGGTCGTGTTTATGGTTGTGTTTCGAAGATGATTTACTATATGTCTTTGTTATTCGTATATGGGTTGGCTTCTTCCCAACGACCTTTAATGCTTCCCTCATCAAAGTTTCGTACCTATTTTATGAAAGGTCTTCAAGAGAATTTTACTTTTTTCATTTCCATTAATAGTAATATAGCCCAATATAGATAATACTATATTTCTATATATCAAGAACATAGTCATGTTTATTCTACTTTAAATTATAAATTTTGCATGTGATACAAACTACACAATAGATTTCTGAAATTTTAGTAAGGGTAACTTTCATATCATTAGGCACATTGAAGATGTATAAGTGCTAAACTGGATTACTTTTACTTATTATCGAAATTGGAGTTGAACATATCATCACTTTATTCTAAATTGACATTTGCAGAATATACCTCTTAACATTATTAATCAAGGAATATCGACAGGACGACTAGTTTCGGATGGTACTAATTCATTTCGTTGGGAGGAATGTGGCAAAATTGTCCCTACTGAAGAAAAAAACAATGTAGAAAAATTATCCACTTCATAAACTAATGATCATTTGCCTTCTATGGTCGATCTTCTACTTTAAGGTATTTGGTATCATCTTAGCAACGTCACTTTCCTTATTATGTACATCTCATTTCCTTTCATGAAGCTATTATATATATTCACATTTGATGGAATATACTACATGTTGTTTTAAGCTTCCTTGAATCTCAAAGATGACATGTATGCCTATGGAGGCGGGAGCGATGTCACAACAATCCGTAAAGGATTAGGGAAATCAGTTGTTTTGGAAAATTCATCAATTCCACAAACTTCGTCTTGTTAATCATGTATGTATATCACTCCAATTTCGGTTCATTTAAGGGTTTACTAATATGACAATGTCAAAGTTCTATACTGATTATGTTTTAGGTAAATCATTTCGTATTGGCAGTTCATCTGGAGAACTTGTCTTCCATACTAAATTTGGTGACTCATTCACTGTACCCTCTACAAGTTTAGCTACAACGAAAGTGTTGTTGCAAGAGGGTATGAAAATTGTAAACTAAGAGAAGAACTATTACTGTTTCGATTGGTGCCTTCAAATGTGTAAGGACCCTTCTTAGGACTCCAGACATCGGGGACTCATTTACTATTACCGACTCTCATGTCACTTGGAATCTAAAAAAATAATTATAACATTGTTATTTATTGATGCAATCAACTAGACTCAGCTTTAAAGTTGATTTATTGTTATATCTGTAAGAATTTGTCAAACAACTTCTCCACTAGTTAGGGGTCAAGTTGCGTACTATTGGGTATGGATTGTTATTGTTCTTGGTCTATAATTGTAAGAATTGTAACCTTCTAATTCAAAGTTCGTACTACTTCATATATCATATTATTATATGGATACAATTATTAAAATTTGTATAACTAATTTTTTCACTATTAGTAAATATTAATGATTAATTAACACTGCTGTTTCACACTTAAAATTATGTTATGTGTGTTTTTTCAACAATATATTGTAAACATTCAAAACAAATCTCTAATAAAACATATCTTAACTATGATAGATTATAAAACTGTTAGTGTAACAATTTTGGAAAATGTTAACCTTTTGGTGACGATTTTGGCAAATGATCACCAAATGCATTGTTATGGATTTGTGATGATTTCCAGAAATCGTCATTGAATGTTGACCATTTGGTGACAATTTTACATAATCGTCACCAATTGTGGACCCTTTGGTGATGATTTTGGAAAAGCATCACCAATTGTTTACCAAATTATGGTGATGATTTATGAAAAGTTTTATTTCATAATCTTATGATTAATACATGATTTCAACAATTACGAATTATCTGTGCATAATATTTTGATTTTTTATATATTTAATTTATTTAAACAGAAATTTGATTGATAATATAAAGTTAAAAGTATCTTAATTGATAATAAAAACATTATAGTGTACATAATAAGTCTTTGTAATTCAAAGCAAATGACTACAACAGTCCTATTGTCCTAGTGACCACGGGTGCTCTAAGGTGCTACCCCTTTCCTTCAACTCATCCACCTCATGTCTCAGCTGAGCTATGTAGTCCATCAATGTCTCCACTGTGGTCCGAAGCTGATTTACTTCATTGGTTTGCAACCGTCTATTAGATGCTGTTGTACTAGACGTGGAGGAATGCAAATAACATATGTTCGCAAATGAACCTAGCACGAAGATCCTCCCACGACAGTCGGTACTACCCACTGCATCAAGATATGTCTGACTCTCATTAACAGCTTGTTCGTGCTGAGACTGTCGCTGAATGCTTTCTTATATTTGGTCGTAGTAGGAGACAATGTTTATGTTAGTAAGTGATAATTATTAAGAATTAATATTAAAGTATAAATTTCACATACATTAAGTTCTCTACATCAGGTGTTGACAAATGACACACCGTCATACTTTTTAGTGTGAGTGTGCAAAAATAGCTGACGGGGTGTAGGCCTCATGCCTATAGACTTTTCCTGCATAAGAATAAAATGTTATAAATGAACTAGAATTTATAAAAATTTTGACAGAATTTCCTCTATTTTAATGATATTTACCCCCTGTTAAAAAAGAAAATAACTCAACACAGCCATATATGGTACAAGACATCTACACCATTATAATTATCCATAATACACATATTTTCATTTCAACATTCACACATCAATTGAAATTGAAATATAGCAAAGTAAAACAATTAGAATATAAGTGTAAAGTTTAGATACTTACATGTCTCTCTACATGCTCGTGGTGGGTAATTGATCCTCCCGTATATACAGGAAGACTCTCTGCCCCTGGTCCTCCACATATGTTAGTCGAGTTACGCTCTGAGATGGACATCACCTCAAGTGATGTCTAATACTCTTGCCAATGACTCCATATTTGGTCAGAAAAATAAGGCGGTCATGCACCAACCTTCTGTATCACAGCAATAAAGTCACAATAATGTGTACGTGCTCGTCTCTCCCATACTTTATGTATGACTGCGTCAAAATTAGAATCCCAGAAAAAAATTTCTAAAATAAAAGGAAAAAATTTGATAAATACTTATAATGTACTAATATTTATCTAATTAATGTTTATAAATCAATTAAAGAAAGAAAATAATTTTTTATTATACCTCAAACTCCTGAAAGTAAAATGCCTTTGTGGCCTAAGTGATATTCTTCCATACAAAACCCTCGGGATCAATCATCTCCTTAAATTTAGATGTCATATTTCTGGAGCACGGTCCAAACATAATCAACCTAATATAATAACAAACAATTTTATACCATTTGCAAAAATGTAAACCTATAACTTAATTATAAACATATAGTGTTTCATGTAATTTCACTTACAGATTATTGAAAATTGTTATGTAAGTTCTTCCATCACGTTTCTCAGCTCCAGGCTGGCAGCTGTCTGCCTCATCCGATATAAGGGCAGTGGATGATGTTAGAGTGGTGGATGGTGTAGCATAAGGAACAGCAGGTGATGTTTCATCTGCAACTGTAGGCCTTGGAGGGGGAGGAGGTGACTCAGTTGAAGTTGCAGATTGTGATGGTTCACCTTCACAATAAGTACCTCTGAATTGTTGTCTGAACCTGAGTCGCATTATATCATGTTGTCTCTTTGGTGGCATATTTCTACCTTAAATTCATTGTTTATTGAATTTTCTAGAAATATAAGAATTTAAATTCAATATTTTACACAATATATTTAAAAGGAAATAAGGTGATGTGTTGAATATCATATTCAAGTACAAACTTTGAATTAGAAGGTTAACAATTGTTACATTCATAGAATAAGAACAATAACAGCCCACACTCAATAGGACGTAGCTTAACCCCTAACTAGTAGGGAGGTTGTTTGACAAATTTTTATAGATACAACAATAAATCAACTTAGGATCAATGCTGAGCAATATTGATTTAAACGTGGTACATATTAATGAATTGACTAATTGAAACATAGAGGTTATCTTTATCATCGAAAGTTAAGAGAAAGATAGATAAATGAGTGCTATAATGAAGGACATAAACTATGCTTGTCTTCACGCAAAAAGTCTACATAATCTAGTGGTAAGTTAATATGTAAGTCAATATGTATATATGCATACCGATTAGTTAATTTCTTCAATTGTTTACGCCTTAAATATCAGACGTTCCTTCTTCAATTGTTTTGACAATTGTTTACCCCCTAGCTATCACAATATAGAGGATAATATCTTATTAACTTAGGAATTTTCAAGAATTACCTTAAGAAGAAATATATTAAAAGTTGTACTTTGAAAATATATTTTTCTATAGCTTTTGATTTAGTTAGTTTGGAGCTTCATCTTTAACATCTTAACAGCTTTTGGACTTCCCTCTTATTTCATTAGATGGTTATATCAATATATGTAAACAATATCTTTTAGTGTTTTGATCAATAAAGAACTGACTCAACTCGTTAATAAAGTCAAGGGCATCATCCTCTCCCCATATCTCTACTATATGTATTGAAGCTCTCAATCGAGTAATGGATAAGAACATTGAATAAGAATGGAAGTTTAATTATCATTATAAAGGAAAAATACTTTATTTATTGAAATTGTTTTTTGTAGAAGATCTTTTCTTGCTTTATAAATTCAATACGTAATCAATATGCTTTAGATAAAATTTTTATGTAAATAATTGACTTTAAATGTTTTATAAATGATAGGATTTATATAAGAACGTTATGAGCTAAATTTATATTGCGGGAAAACATTACAATATAATTTACATTTCTTGTCGGCGTTAAAAAATAATTATTATTTACAAAATATTCAAATTAAATTTTGATTGAATAAAAATTTAGGCAAGAAATGTTTGAAATCTACTATATAAAGACTAAGAAATGTATCTTCAGAATTGGTTTCATAAACCATGGGTTAGAGAGAGACGCTCTGCCTTCTCTCTAGCTTTACGACAGATTCTCATGCCCCCTAATTCTTGGCCTACCAGCATTCATCTCTCACGCTATCTCCTCCCTAGACTCTTCCTCTAAGGACATCTCTATCTTTTCCTCCCTCTTTTCCAACTTTCCCACCTTTGCCACCATGCCCACTCCTCCACCCTCTCCGATTGAGGATTTCCCGCCTCTGCCTTTTGACCCAGCTCCTCCTTCCCAACCCCCGTAGCTTTCACCTTCTGGTGCTATCTCTAACCCTCCGAAGTCATGGAAGCAAGTGGTAGGGAACACTATTGGCTCCACACTACCTTATCAACCTCCGTCTGAAATTGAAGGGAAGCTCATCGTCTGCCCAGATATTACTACGCTACATGAAGGAGCTAATTCTTGGAAAACTACGCTAGTTGGTTTCTTCCTTGACAAAAGACCGACTTTTCCTCTTGTTATACGGTGGGCTAACAAATTCTGGGAAAACAGAGGGCTTGTTGATGTCTTGCTCACAGAAGACAATCTTATTCTCTTCTCTTTCTCATCCACCACCACAGCTACCAAAATCATGGAAGAGGGCCTATGGCATTTTGGTAGTCAGCCACTCTTTCTTCAGCTTTGCCAACCCGGCTTGAAATTGGAGACCATAAAAGTCCAGAACCTCCCTCTCTAGATTAATTTCCATAACGTCCCTTTGGAGTATTGGACTACTCAAAGGCTCAGTCAATTAGCTACCTATATCGAAAGACCTTTGTGGATGGATGAAAACATGGCCACTAAGAAGCGAATAGGTTATGCCCGTCTCTGTGTGAGTATTGAAGTTTCAAAAAAATTACCTATTGAAATACCTATTATGAGACTTGTGGAGGGAAATCAACTATAGGAAGACAACATTGCTATTCCTTATCATTGGCGGCCTCTGTTAAAGCTCAATTTGCTGTCTGGCAACCCACAAGTAGAATTTTCAAAATCGGTTCCTATCATGAGTTGATGAATCCAGGGGATGAAGGTCGGCTAGCTAGCCACAAAAATAATAATTGTGTGAATGCTACTGCACCTTCTGATTGTGAAGAGGACAGGGTTGCTTCTGTTGAGGTTCAACCAGAAACAACACTGACCACGGATAAGGATACCCCGGAAGTAGATTTAAGTACTGGTTCTGTGCCTGATTCTATTGTTGGGGAAGCAATTACGTGTAATAAAACCATTCCTTGTTCTGTAAATGTCCCCGTAGTTGCAGACTTTCAACACCACGCGGTGTCGTGCAATAATGCTTCATCTCAGGATAGTATGGCTATAACAGATGGCCTTCCTAGCTCAACTCCCGAACATTCTAAGGACGTGGACAGCGGTAATTCCCATTCCCTCTCTATAAGAAAATCCCATCGAGGAAAAGGTAAAGGCCTCAAAACTACCCTTAAACCCATATGACTATCTTAGCATGGAATGTCAGAGGAATAAATTGTCCTTTAAAATTGTTAGCCCTAAAGGATTTTGTTTGGTGAGAGAAACCTATTGTACTTGGATTATTGGAAACAAAAATAAGGTTGGAGAACCTAAATAAGTTAAATGTTTTGGGTCCTCATTGGCGTGTCTTTTCTAATCATACTCATCATGCTTATGAAAGGATCATCGTCTGTTACAACTCAGAAAAGGTTCAAGTGGATCTCCTTAAAGCAACTGATCAGCTCATGCACTTTCACATTTTAATACTGTAGGGGAAAGTTGAACTAAATGTCTCTTTTACTTACGCAAGCAATTTGGATTTCAACGACAGAAACTATAAAGCACCCTCCGATAACTTAATGCCAACATCTCTAAACCGTGGCTTGTTTATGGGGATTTCAATTCCACTCTTTATGTTACTGAAGCTCAAGGTAACATCAGTCTCAGGTCTTCCTCAACCGACTTGTGGGAGTGCTTTGAACATGTTCAGTTAACCGACCTAAAATTCATTGGCCACTTCTTTACATGGTCAAACAAACAATAGGCTAGATGGTACATCAGAAAAAAAAATAGGCAGAGCTCTTGTCAACGATCTATGGCTTCAACACTTTCCCAACAACCTTGCTACTTTCGTGGATCCTCTGTTTTCGAATCATATGCCCATCCTTGTGTTGAAGTTGACTTTACCTGCTGCTAAACACCACCCTTTCTGATTCAATAACTTTCTGGTTTAGGATCCTGGTTTTGCTATTGCTTGCAGGGCAGGAGTTCTATACAATATTAGAGGGACAAAACAATACTGTTGTATTCAGAAGTTAAAGTTTCTTAAACAACAACATTAACTTCTTAACTCTTCCAAGGGGCCTACTGTTGAAACTGTTAACAAAACCCGATTGGAGTTGACAAGAATTCAGACCTTATTATCCTCCGGCCCAGACTTACAGTCTCTTATTGATTAGGAGAAGCTTGCCCTCTCAAATTATGTTGGATCCCAAACCTATTTTATTTATTCTGAGGCATGTTTTGATTTTTTGAAGTCTTATTAAATCAGTAATTGGATTTGAATTATGCTAAGGTTAGTATTAATTCAAGTTTGATTAAAGTTTGGCTTAAAATAGGATTAAATTGGATAAATGAAAGAGAGGGGTAATTTTGGAAGACCACTTAGGTCTTAAGAGTTTTAAGGCTTAAGTGGAAGGGTATTAGGGTATTTGTGTTATTGAAAAGAATAGGAATTAGAAGAAAGAAAAGAAAATAGAAGAGGAAGAAGAGTGAGGTTGTCATGGGTTAGAGAAGAAGAGAAGAAAAACTTAGGGTTTTGGGAGATTTTCAAAGATCTGAAGATTGAAGCATTCCAAGTAAGTTCTATCAGTTTCTTTGCTTGTGTTTTAGTTGTTTGAACCTGATTTAGTGTTATTTATAACTGAAATCAAGGATTGAAAGAGTTTGGAAAGGATTTGAGAATGTGGGTGTCGGAAATGTCGAGTCTCTTAGGGTTGATGTTTTTGTTGTGTTTATGCATGATTTTGGCTTGGGATGAGTTTAGAACTGATGTAGGAATGATGTATGAAGGTTAAGTAAGTTTTGTTTAAGTTTTGGGAAGATTTGGTCGAAGTTCTGCAGAAAATCTGGGTTTCGGGCGTTTCTGGTTCGCTCGTCGCGACGAGCTCAAGAACTCGTCCAACGAGGAAATTAATTATTCGTCGTGTCGTGTGTCGCGACGAGTCCGGGTGTTCGTCTCAACGAATGCAGCATTTCTCGTCGCAACGAGCGCTCGTCGCGACTAATGTAGTATTTTCGTCGCGACGAAGGGCCGATTTTCCAGCAAAGTATTTTTAGTATTTGAGGAGTATGGATTCTTATTTGATTGAGCTTGGTTTGTTATAGGAAACCAAGAAGATCTGATCCAAGAGCAAGAGGCAGGACAACGCTGAACTTGGATTATCGGACGATTATAGGTGGGTAATATGTTTATAATTATTGTGTGATTG
>JAOSBP010010678.1:0-11026 GCA_027563825.1 Erythroxylum mucronatum | reverse complement strand
ATCAAACATGAGCAAATTTCAAGGAAAACCCAATGTCTTTCATTTCATCAAATGCTCATAGATTCCTTTATACTTTTAATTTATTTCTAGAAATCATACTATATTTCCTCATTTTATATCCTTTTATATTTTCTAATTTTCAAAGAAAGTTTGGGGTCCAACAAACATAGCCTCAATTATGAGTCGTCCTAAATTAAAATGCACTCCGGTACTAATGGCATAAACTAGTTTGGCCTGTGCTAAATAGACCAAAACAACATGTGTATTAGGCATCTAATTAGCCAAAACGAAGTTAAAAATCACAAAATACTTTTGAGTTAGCATAGATGAACAGAACACTGAACTAGACGGCCAGACATTTAACTTGCCTGTAGTTAACACAGTGGCTATCACATCATTCGAAACGACACACTCATCATCATAAATTCTACAAATTATCAAATCCCATAAACATATTCAGTCTGCAGATTATAATTGAATGCAGTATCAATCAAAATGTCACCAGTCAAATTGCAATAAAATTCTTTTACCAAATTTGAATCATAGTGTAATGTGGTAGCAATGCAGCTTGTAGTAACCAGTCAAATTGCAATAAAATTCTTTTACCAAATCTGAATCATAATGTTGCGGTAGCAATGTAGCTTGTAGTAAATTCCTTTCCGATAAAAGAGTATCCAGATTATAATCACGAAATTCATCCAAGTTAATAGGGTGATTAAGAACAAACCTGATATCGCTGAAGTTGTCCCATTTGTTCTCAGCGGCAAAAGTGTAAAATGTGAAGGATAAAGCATTTCCCATTGCTATACGGTCAAAAGAAGTGCGTCGAGGTGGGCGGACAGTTTTTTGAGCCATCTTTTTTTTTCCTTTTCCCATGAGCAGTAAAAGGAACCGGAGGAGAAGCAATTGGTGGTACTTCTGCATTCGGAGCGGCATTAGAATCGGAAGAGGTTTCTTCAACCATTGAGAATAATACCCGAATAAAATCATCAACTAAATCTGGTAATCTCTCCTAATTTGAAGTGGTGTCGGGAACATCAATGGGGGTGCTCAAAAAATGACCCAACCCCTATCAATTTTGTTCTCGACTTCGAATTCCGTAGGAGACGACATGACGTCGAATGGGCACCACAGGTGGCTTCTCCACCACAACCGAAGGTGACTTCTCTTTGTTCTTACCCATTCTAAACTCAAAAGGCAAAAAACCAAACCAAATAAGATAAGTGACGCCGGCAAAAGGGATAAAAATATACCCAGAAAGAGATGCCCGTGAGAAATACAAAGCCCACACTGCTGAAGAGGTTAAGAATCTTCGGTTAACACAAAGTGTAACAGCCCAGATCACCCGCTCACAGATATTGTCCGCTTTGGGTCTTGAAAGTATGAGATCCCACATCAGTTGGAGAGGAGGAAAACGAAGTACGCCTTATAAGGGTACGGATACCTCTCCCTTACAAACGCATTTTCCATGGCCTAATGCACTGGATCCCATCAGAACTCCGAGGTTAAATGTGTTTGGGTGAGAGTAGTACTAGGAAGGGTGACCTCCTGAGAAGGCCTCGGGAAATACAAAACCGTGAGGGCTTGGCTGGGCCAAGGCCCAAAGCGGACAATATCTATAAGCGGGTAATCTGGGCTGTTACAGTGGTATTAGAGCCGGTACCTGAAACGTTGTACCAGCTAGACTGGATCCCAAAGAGGGCTGAGCCCTAAGGGGGTGGAAAGTGTGAGATCTCACATCGGTTGGAGAGGGAAACGAAGTACGCCTTATAAGGGTATGGATACCTCTCCCTTACAGATGTGTTTTTCATGGCCTAATATGCACCGGATCCCATCATAACTCCGAGGTTAAATGTGCTTGGGTGAGAGTAGTACTAGGATGGGTGACCTCCTGAGAAGGCCTCGGGAAAACCAAAATCATAAGGGCTTAGCTGGGCCAAGGCCCAAAGCGGACAATATCTGTAAGCGGGTGATCTGGGGTATTACAGAGGTATCAGAGCCAGTACCTGAACCGTTATACCAGCTACGCTGAGCCCCAAAGAGGACAGGGCCCTAAGGGGGTGGAAAGTGTGAGATCTCACATCAGTTGGAGAGGGAAACGAAGTACGCCTTATAAGAGTACAAATACCTCTCCCTTATAGATGCGTTTTTCATGGCCTAATGCACCGAATCTCATCAAAACTTCAAGGTTAAATGTGCTTGGGTGAGAGTAGTACTAGGATGGGTGACCCCCTGGGAAGGCCTCAGAAAAAGCAAAACCGTGAGGGCTTGGTTGGTCCAAGGCCTAAAGCGAATAATATCTATAAGCGAGTGATCTGGGGTGTTACACAAAGTCACAAGATGGTGATGAATAGCCGTCGATGAGCCCTTTAAGTTTGCCAAACCAAGTGCTTGAAAATCAAAGGAAGGAAAGAAGACGTAGTCGTAGATGCTTTGGTGACAACAGAAATAAGTTGAAAAAAACTAGGGATTTTAATCCCTTTTGTAAAAACGTAATGTTTCATTTTTTAAAAGAATACATTAGACATGTAGGGCACAAAGTCCGAAGGCCCCTCAAAGAAGTTTAAACCTGACCACGTCAAGAGGTTTCATAAAGATGTCCGCCAGCTGCTTTTCCGTAGATACATGTGACAAGATGACTACTTTATTCTCTACAAGCTCTCGAATAAAGTGGTACCTCAAATCAATGTGTTTCGTCCTAGAGTATTGAACCAGATTCTTCGAGATGTCTATGTCACTCTTGTTATCACACATAATTGTCAACATATTTTGATCAATCTTGTAATCTTCTAACATCTGCTTCACCAAAGAAGTTGTGAACAACAACTACCTGCAGCGATATATTCAGCCTCTGCGGTCGATAGTGAAATTGATTTCTATTTCTTATTGTGCCACGAGATCAGATTGTTACCTAAAAAGAAGCATCCTCCTGAAATGCTTTTTCAATCATCTAAGTTTCCAGGCCAATTTACATCACTATATCCAACTAGATAAGATGTAAAGTCAGATGTATACCATATTCCAAAGTCAGATGTTTCGTTTACATATTTGATAATCCTCTTTACAGCTGTCAGATGTGTTTCTTTCGGGTTGGCTTGATAGTGAGCACATACGCCGGCGTTGTAACAGATATCTAGCCTGCTTGCGGTCAAATATAATAAACTTCCGATCATGCTCCGATACTGACATCAACGCTTTTACCATTCTCATCTCTGTTTAGCTTCGTTGAGACACTCATAAGTGTTCTACTACATCTGGCATTCTCAAGACGGAACTTCTTTATTAAACTCTTGGCATATTTGGTTTGCGATATAAAAATTCCATCCTTCATTTGTTTAATTTGCAAACCTAAAAAGAAATTTAGCTCACCTACCATACTTATTTTAAATTCGGATGTCATTAATTCAACAAATTCATTTACCATCTTCGGGTGTGTGGAACCAAACACAATGTCATCAACATAGATCTGAGCAATCACTAAATCAGATTTAAAATTTTTAATAGAGTTTTGTCAACACTACCTCGTTTATATGCTTGCTTGATTAGATATTGTATGAGCCTTTCGTAACAAGCCCTTGATGCTTGTTTGAGACCGTAAAAAACTTATTTTAGCTTAGAAACGTGATCTGTATGGACTGAATCAATAAATCCTTTCGGTTACTCAACATATACCTCTTCCTGTATAAACCAATTCAGAAAAGCACTCTTCACATCCATCTGATAGAGCTTAAAGCCTTTTATACATGTTATACCCAACAGTAATATGATAGACTCAAGTCGTGTCATTAGTGCAAATGTTTCGTCAAAGTCTATTCTTTTAACCTGTGAATATCCCTGAGCTATTAACCTTGCTTTATTTCTGGTTACATTGCCCTTTTCATTTGTTTTATTTTGAAACACCCTTTTGTTCCAATCACGTTGACATCAGATGGTCTTGGCACCAATTCCCATACATCATTCCGTGCCAATTGAATCAATTCATCTTGCATGGCTGCTGCCCAGAACTCATCTTGTAGAACTTCTTTAACGTTCTTTGGCTCGAATGAAGATGTGTAGCACAAGTATCCCTCAAGTTCTCGATAATCAACCCTTTTTTCTTTCCCTTGTTTTTCTTCTTTCATTGACATCTCCAATGACGTTCTCTGCTAGATGATTTCTTCTAATTAGAGAGGGAGAATCTCAGTTCAAATCAGCTTCTCTCAAGTTTTGAACATTTAAAGGAACAATTTTTGCATCAAGTGTTTTGGATGATTCATCATCTGAAGTAACTGACAGTTCTTCAATTCGCGCAGTTATTTCCTGAACAGCAACTAATTGCAGATTTGGCCAATTTTTCAATCTTGTCTCGTTGCTTGTTTAAGCTTATTCGGAGGGTCAATTATGTAGTTTTTCTTCTACCACGTGATCATTCAATATTGGTACATCATCTATCACAACATTTATGGACTCTAGTACTTTCTTGGTTCTTTGATTATATACTCGATAAGCTTTACTGTGAGTTGAATAACCATTTAAGATTCCTTCATCATTTTTGCTCTTGAATTTTTTGATTTATTCCCGATCTTTAAGAATGTAGCACTTACTGCCAAAAATATGAAGTAACTCACATTTAGTTCTTTTTCTTCCAGAGTTCATAGGATGTCTTGTTTAAGATGCTTTGAAGATAAGCTCTGTTACATATGTAGCATGTTGTATTAATTGCTTCAACCCAAAATCACATAGACAGTTTTCTTCCATTCAACATAGATCTGGCCATTTCTTGAAATGTTCTATTTTTCGTTTCGACAACTCCATTTTGTTGTGGAGTTTTAGGTGATAAAAACTCTTATATGATGTCATACTCATCACAAAAGTCATTAAAGCTTGTATTCTCAAATTCCCTTCCATGATCCGATCGAATTCTCACTACAACCATATTTTTCAAATTCATAACCTACACACATAGGCTTCTAAAAGCCTTAAAAGCATCTATTTTTTTAAAATGATACCCAAGTATATCTCGAATAATCATCAACACAAGTTAAAAAATATCTCATTCCACCAATGCTATCATATTATTTTGGACCAACCAAATCCATGTGAATTAATTCAAGTATACGTGATGAGGTAACATGTCTAACCTTTTTATGTGGAACTCTTATATGTTTACCTATTTGGCACGCACTACAAATTGATTTCCCTTATTTATTCATTGTGGGTAGACCCTTCATAGCTTCCAATTTCGTGAACTTGCTAATGAGATGAAAGTTTACGTGACCAAGTTTTTGATGCCATAGATTAATGTTATTGTCGTGTATGGCTGATTTACAGGTGGTCATAACCTGCAACATGTAGTAATTGTTTGTTGATCGCTTGCCGCTCACAAGACATTCTCCTTGTGCAGTTAGCACCTACATTCATCATTTTTATTTGACTAACAAACCATCATCATAAAGTTGGCTTATACTCACCAATTTGGCTTTTAGTCCATCGAATTGGAGCAGGGGAGGCAATCCATCCACGCATAATATTCCTCTACCAATCACCGAAGTATTTTTTCCAGCTCCGAAGGTCACATAACCATCCATACAACTCTGATAATCAGTTAAGTAATTCTTTTCCCTTTCATGTGGCATGAACATCCACAAGCAAGATGCCAATCATTTTGCAAAGTTTCCTTCATCGATTTAAGAACCACGAGCGCTTGCAATTGACTCTTTTTAACCCAAGTCGACTTCGGTATTGAGGGTTAATGTTGAGATTTTTGTGAGGGACGTAGAATTATTCGGCTTTGGCTTCTTTGAAACAACATCTGCAATAATTGGTAATATCTTGGCCTTATATGCCCGATAACTCTGAAAAATGACATGTGGGTACGAATCTTCAATTCTTTCTAAATGTTTCTTCTTCTCGAATAGATCTGGACATATCATTTTTCTCCTCATTCATGTTAGAGCACTCACCCTTGTAGCCAATGCCTTAAAGATCTCCTTTAACCTTACCGATTTCCATTAACTTCTTTAACTTTTTTGTGCCTCCATTCAACATTCTCAGTCCCTTTTCGGTACTTACTAATCTCAGTCTAGCTTCACCAAGCTCATCTAATGCTAACATCAATTTCTTCTTTAACTCTTGGATGGTATTCTTCATGGAGAGATTCTCTTCCTTCAACCTTTCGTTCTTTGTACACGTTTTCTCCCATTTTTCGTACATAGCTTTGTAAGGCTCGTAAATATTCTCCTTTTTATCAGCTAGGCCACTTTCATCACTGTCATAATTTGATATTAGGCCTTGAGCTGAGTTGTCTACATTTTTCTCAAAATTTTCTGATTTTCCCACTTTTTCATCTTTAGTTACTTCCTTCTCAGTTGCTGTTAAGCAAGTAATTGGACTTTTGTTGTATAAAGCAATTAACGCAGCACCATTAGCGATTTCTTCCTCACTACCATATTCACTCTTAGAGTCATTCTCACTCTAAGTGCTTGTAAAGGATTTCCTTTTTCTCTTCTTCAAAGTATTATCACATTTGGCTTGAACGTGCCCGAAGCCTTGACACTCATGACATTGGATTCTCTTCACCTTCCTTTCACCCTTTTGATTTTTGGCTTGTTGATTGAAGTTGTTGTTCGATGAATTCCCACCATGTTGTCTAAACTCGAGTTTGTCCTTTTTCATTCTTTATATCCATTTACCAAAATTTTGTATGAGTAACACTAAATCCTCATTCTCATCAGATTCATTTTCCGCATCATTCACACCTTTTCCAGTTTCAACCTGTAATGTCAATCATTTGCTTCTTTCTTACTTACCCCTTAAAAGATTCATTTTGAAATTTGTAAAAATTTCAATTACCTTCTCTAATGACAGATCATTAATGTCGTGGGCCTCCTCTATTGCTGCAATTTTCGGAATAAATCTCGGAGGTAGAGATCTCAACGTCTTCTTGACTAGTTTCAGATTGGAATATTTCTTCCTGAGTTAATGTGCTTGATTTGCTCTATTGCTCAATATTTCATGAAAGTCTCCAATATTCTCATTTTCAGCCATCTTCAATTCTTCAAACCTCATAGCTAACATCTGTAGTTTTGACGCTATCACAGATTTGGACCCTTTATGAATAGTCTGCAAAGCATCCCATGCTTATTTAGCCAATTCACAGGCTAGTATCATTGAAAAGCATCATTCATCAATAACACTAAAAATTGCATGCATTGCTTGTGAGTTTCTAAGTGCACTTTCTTCTTTGGCTCTTGCCCATTTAGATGGGTCATTTTGAACTACCTCTCTTTTTTCTTCAATAATCATCGGATGTATCCACCCATGTACTACCTAATGCCAAGCTTTTGTACCCTGAGCTTGGATGAAGACTCTCATCTGTGATTTCAATGCAGGATATTTAGAGTCGTCCAACAGTGGTGGTCTGGTGATCGATGCATCCTCTCTTGTTGTCATGTTTGCGAAACTCTGATCTGTACTAACTTACTACCAAGTTCTGATTTGGTGACCCTTTTTGATACCAATTGAAAAATCGTATAAGTGGTTGTTTCGCAAACTTTTTGATTTATTTCTGGCAAACACAAATAACAAAAAAATTAAAAAGCACCAAATTAAACGATATCAAGATTTGTTAACGCAGTTAGGCATACCTTGCCTACGTCTGCGAGTCCCTCACCTAGCTTAATCAATTTCACAAAAGTGCAGTGGATTTACACAAGGCCTCACTAAGCCAACACCACTCAATCCTTGTAACTATCTCTCAACCTCACTTCCTGTGAAATATTTTCACACCCAATAAAACGACCGACTCATGTTAACCTCGACAGAGAATTTTTCTAAACAACTTTTAATAGAAGGCAATTAAACAAACAACTCAAGTGATCAATCAACTAAGAACAAAACAATGATACGCTTGAGATAAAAGAGAAGAACAGCTTCCCGAAAGGTTCATGTTGGATCCTGATTTTTTTTTAATTAAGCATAATTTAAGAAATAATTGTGGAGTTTTGATAGATTTAATTTTTGGAGTTACAATTATGTCAAAGTTAGTGGGATTTATTGAAGGGGTAAGTGGGAATTTAAGTGTTTATGTAATAAGGATGTTCAAGGACATATTTGGGAAATCACTTCAGCATAAAAGAACATAAGCTTATAGGGAAGGGCAAAATGGGCTTTTTGGACTCATAAGGTAGAAATGGAAGAAGAACATGTTTTCCTGCTTGTTAAGAAGAGAAAAACGTGAATTGAAGGGGGAGGAGAGTGAAATCAAAAATAGGAGAGAAGAAGAGAGGTGTCGGCGAAAGAAGAGAAATTAAGTTGTTAAAGCAGGTTAACCATCTTTTCTTCTTGCCTTATTAAAGAAATAGGTTAAAAGGTGGATTAGGAGAACCCATTTGATTTTAGGATTTCTAAACTAGATCTTAGGATATCTAACCTAGATGTACTATAGGTAGGTTAGATTTGAGCTTAAATTGTGTGTATTGCCATTTTGTGATTTCTTTGTTTTGAAGCTTATGAGTTATTGGAATGTTGTTTTGAATGAAACTTTGGTTGTTTTAGGAAACCAAGAGAATCTTACCCAAAAGCAAAGGGAAAGGTAAGCTTGACTAGGATTTTCGCAAGCTAATTAGGTGGGTAATGTGTTTATAGTTATTGTGTGATTAGGCAAATTCTTGCCTATATGTGTGTATGTTGATTTTTGAAATGGATTCGCTTAAATTGTTATAACTGATTGTTGAAATGCATGATGCTTGTAATTATGTTATACCTTAAAAGGGGTTATAACAGTTTGAGTTAAATGAGAAGAAAAGAAAGAGCATGAAAAGTATGAAAGCATTTGATAAAATGTTTTGAGCAAGAAATGAATTTGTGCTTGTTTGAGCAAGAGAGAAATCCATTTCGTTAGTCACGTACACGTTGACCCATAGCCTTCTCCCGGCTGCCCGCTTGAGGCCACGAGATTCTGAGAATTCAAACTCGTTTTATTCACAGAGTAAACTTCGGTTTCTCTGTTTCGTTCCACGGAACTCTCGAGCCATTTGTTTGTGCATTGCATAAATGAATTGTTAAGTATGAAGCATTTGAGTGTTATGTGTTATGAGTTTAAGCTAAATTGATTAATGCTTAAATTGCTGGATGCATATATATATAGATATGTACACACACACACACACACACACACACACATATATATCTGTATGTACATATGCTCCACTTTGGTCAATTGCCAATGGTTAAAAATAAATTAGCCACTGAGCCGTATTGCTCACCCCATATTCCCTCCTCAGGTGCAAAATGCGAAGGCTAACAATCCTTGCAAGGCATCGAAAACTCCAAGATATTATAAACTTTTGTAACTAAGTCAGTTTGATAAAATTTTGGATAGCTTCATAAGCATGTTAAACATTGAGCATCCTCTATATCTTGTATTTTGTGTTAAGCCTTTGTTTATAATGTCAATATATAATTAAAGTTATGTGTGGGCTTCTGTTGTTTTGGTAAATGAGTTTAGAACTGAAAAGTTCCCCAGGTATATGTGCATGTTTCTTGGGTAGCTGCACATTTCAAAAATCCAAGTCTTTCTTAGGTGTAGAAATTGTGTACCGACTTCTAGGGAAAAAATGGACTAATGGAGGCGAAATTAGTTAAAGTTATCTTTTGGAAAGTTGTAGCTTATCTTTCTAGCTTTCCAACGATATATACAAAGAAATTTTTGGACATCAGAGTTGAAAGTCATGGTCCTTAAGAGGAGATGCTTAGGAGCATAGAAGCATCGTTTGTTTTTGTAAAGATATATTGTCTGTAAGGACATATCATTTATGATGACGTCATATCGTCTATGATGACGTCATATCGTCTGTAAGGATGTATCGTCTGTAGAGATGTATCGTCTGAGATGACGTCATATCGTCTTAAGAGTTGCATCGTCTTAAGTTGACTTTGCTTCATCTTAAGTTGACTCTGCTTCGTCGTAAGAGTTGCATCGTCTTAAATTGACTTTGCTTTGTCTTAAGTTGACTCTAATTCGTCTTAAAAGTTGCATCGTCTTAAGTTGACTTTGCTTCGTCTTAAGTTGACTCTGCTTCGTCTTAATAGTTGCATCATCTTAAGTTGACTTTGCTTCGTCTTATGAGCTGTATCGTCTTAAGTTGACTTTACTTCGTCTTAAGTTGATTTTGTTTCGTCTTAAGAGTTGCATCGTCTTAAGTTGACTTTGCTTCGTCTTAAGTTAACTCTACTTCATCTTAAGTTGACTCTGCTTCGTCTTAAGTTGACTCTGCTTCATCTTAAAAGTTGCATCTTCTAAAGTTGACTTTACTTCATCTTAAGTTGACTCTGCTTCGTCTTAAGAGTTGCATCGTCTTAAGTTGACTTTGCTTCGTCTTAAGTTGACTTTGCTTTGTCTTAAGAGTTGCATTGTCTTAAGTTGACTTTGCTTCGTTTTAAGAGTTGCATCGTCTTAAGTTGACTTTGCTTCACCTTAAGTTGACTCTGCTTCGTCTTAAGAGTTGCATCATCTTAAGTTGACTTTGCTTCGTCTTAAGTTGACTCCATTCGTCTGCTTTTCCTATTCGTCTGTTTTTTTTGGCTTTTTCTGTTTTCTGCTTCCTCTATAGTTGACCTTCCACTTCTTCTATGCACTGTTCATCTTGTATAGTCTAGTCTAATATTGACCCTCAAGATGATAGGATCTATCTTCAAGGTCTTCATGTAAGTTGTAGATCTCAAAGTCTTCTTTCGAACAGTCCAAGGAATTCTTATCCGACGTCTATAGAGAAAGTTTTGTCCTTTGTCCCTAAACAAGTTCAATTGGGTTATAGACAACTAGTGTTTTTGTTCAATGGCTCCGAATGCTAGGCTCCAGATGTAACACCCAAATACCCCCTGGGAGGATACATGGATGCCACCCAAGACAGGAAAAACAAAATCAAACATTTCACACATGCACTGTTTTAAAATCTGAGTTTAACACGCATATAATACACCTCATACTTTGCAGAAACAAATCCAAAGAATAAGTACAGGCCCAAATAAACTAAACAAATTACAT
>JAOSBP010010677.1:0-28164 GCA_027563825.1 Erythroxylum mucronatum | reverse complement strand
ACTATGAGTGGCGTCGGTGGTGGCCTGGAGCTTGGTGCGCATCTCCTCGGCCGACTGGCCGCCCTTCATCATCGCGTCGGTCGCCTCATCGTTCGAGACGGTGAACGCGTCGATGGCAATAGCGGCGACGGCGACAGCGGTGACGGCAAAGGCAGCGACGGCGGCGGCGTTGTCGGAATCCGATTCGGCGCCGGAGGAGGGTTTGGGGGGGTTGGGGTTGATTTTGATGATTGTGATGGTTTCTGGGTGGCCGGATTTGTCGGTTTTGGTGACCGTTTCCGTGGTCGGGGGGAGGGTGACGGTTGGGGCGGGTTGGATGGTTGTGGTTTTCACCTTGCGGGCTTCGACTGGGAGGTGGGGGATTGCTGTTGCCAGTTCGGCGGCGAGGAGGAGGGAGCCGAGGAGGGTGAATTTGACCATTTTTGGATGAGGGAAGGGGGTTTGAATGGAGTGGATTGGGTTCTGAAGTTTGTTGTGTTTGAGTGAAGATGGAGATGGAGGTGCTGATGATGATTCTGTTCTTGTCGAGTGGGAGGTGATGCCCCTTCTTATGCTTGCCGTCTGAGAGAGCCTGACGGTCTTCGAGGCGCCGTTTTCAACATCAGGTCAACTCTATGGATGAAGTTGAAGATGGTTTCATCGTCAAAGTTCGTGGGTTTAGCGAGACGGACGCGTCGGAATACCATTCTCGGATCTCAAAGTGGTCATCGCTGTCGCTGAAGGCGAAGTTGCATAGCTGTTATCTTCCGTGTTTCGATTCTGAGTGGCCGTGGTCGTTAAACCGCGCAGTCTGACGAGGATCAGTTCAATCACGCAATTTCGATTGTCGTGAGAGACGAGCTGCGGATTGACTGAGGTTGCAGAGCACGGATGTCTGAGCGCATGTGGAGGATTGAGAGAGCATGCGTGGCGTTTTTAGCCGTCCCTCCTGTCAATCCCGGACCTGTTACAGCCTTGTCAAGGATCGGATCAATACACGCAGTCGCATCCGCACGACAGTCTGACCAACACATCTGATGTCCTACCCGGTCTCGGCGATGCACAATACCCGGTGTCCCATCGTGTGTGATAGGATATCTGGAGAGTTTTTGTCATTTCAATCGCGGTCCATCCTCAAGTCGTCTTTACCCAACCCAGCCTTATCAAAAAAGGGCACGCGACACACATCTAATCGAGGCATGAATCACACGACAGTAATCGGACCGGACCTGAACGACAGACCCTGCATGACACCAAGCTTTCTTCTCAAAAGCTTGTCTGAGCTTGTCTTCGCGTGATTTATGCAGGTTCGGCTAAAAAGCGACAAAGTTATCCTTCTCCCGAATCCTGCATTGCAGATCGATACACTTTCAGGATGAGCGTCATGTCAATCCACAGCCCTCCCGTTGGCAACGGTGCCTGGTGTTGTCGCTCGCGGAAGCATTCCATCATCTTGATCAACCGGAGCAAAGATGACCCTCTTTTGGCGCTCCTTCCGGTACGGCGCTACCATGTTCCTGGCGGCCTCCACATTCGCAGATCGTAAGGCTTCGGCTGCAGGTACGTGATCCGGGGGAGAGAAGAGAGAAGGCTTGTTATCTTCGATGACGACGCAACAAGTATGACGCCCGGTCTTGATTAATCTTTTGGTTTGCTCCATTCCACAACTTCTTCGTGTCCGTGCAAAATGTCTCCCATCATGGCTCTCTATCGCAAACTCAGACGGAGAAACCTGTCTCTCGCTATACTGGCAGTCGTTTTGTTGCAACAGGCGCTGCACGGCAATTGCATCAGAGAACCCAGCGAAGGTGTCAACCTCTTTCGACGTCGTTATCATGTCGCTGCCGAACAGAACATTCGCCATGATCCCTCGGACAGATTTTCGACATCGGAGTATTCGAATTACTATGACCTCACTTCGGAACAGGTTTTGTCACTTGAGAGTAACCAGGTAAGTTGGTCAGATCTGCACCCGACCGTGACACGCTAGCTGACACTCATAGCTGGAACGGGAGGATGAGTCTATCTCTGTGGATTCAGCGGCGTGCGAAGCTCTTGAAGATGCTGCCGAGTACTTGCCTGACGTCGTCTTCATTCCTTTCGAAGAGATCTCGGAGCAGGAAGTCCTGCATGGGTGGGAAGACGAGTGGTTGTCGACAGGAGCGTACGACAGCGAGAGATGGGGCTCTCTTGATGAGCCCAAGATCGATATAATTTACACATGTGCGTACTTGACCTCTCTCCGATCCACTGATTAAAGCATCTGCTGATTCTTCATCGCAGGGGTCAATGGTTCCGACCCCGCGTTTCAATCTGTAATGCGTCCGTACGAGCTCAAGTCACCCTTGAATGATCCAGAAGGGACATGGATCTCCCGACACAGCACAAACCGTTACCGCGATTGGGATGAGTTACGGTACTCATTACGCAGCATCGCCATGTATGCCGACGGGTTCGTGAACAAAATACAAGTCCTTGTAAACTCAGTAGGGAGTCAAGGAGAGAAACAGCAACCTCACTGGTTGAAGAGGTCGAACTCGATGTTTACTTCGAATCAGCCACGTCTCGAGGTCCTCGCGCAGGAAGACTTTTTCGAGCCGGACAAGAAGTCGTGCCTTCCTGTTTTCAACTCTCTCACCATCGAGAATCAAATCTTCAACACGCCGTCAGACGTGGATCATGTATGTTCATACCATTCGTCTTGAGGGAGCCTTCTTTCTAACTTCATATGACGTCTAGGTCTTTGCTCTTTCCGATGACATGATGTTGATGTGGAACCATACCGCAGCTGACATCTTCTCTCCACTTTTCGGGCCGATGCTGGGGTTCAAAGATGACGTGTGGAATGTGAGATCAACTCCCACTCTCAAAGACACTCATCGGTTTGGCGAGAAGCCGTTCCTTGTCTACACTTCCTGGCTTCTGAATCAGAGGTTCGGGATACGAGGAAGAAAGGTGCAAGCCCACTTCGGGCATTCCTTCTCTCGAAGCGTCGGGCATGAAGTCTTGCGCTCATTTCCACGCTCCTTTGCCAAGTCCATGGGTCGTCGCTTTCGAGGCGAGCCCAGCAGCTCCGGCGAGCCAGGATTTCAGCTGTACTTTTGGTACGCCGTCTTTCACTACGTGATCGAGCGTCACCGTGAAGCGCTGCTTTGGAGTTACCTCGTCTCTAGAGTGGATCATGACGGTGACGGCTTTCTGTCATGGTCAGAGCGACAAGCCATCATCGCTGATTTGGAAGAAGGTATCGGCTCAGAATCCGTTCGTACCTCCTTCCATGACCGTGTCGACTCTTTTCATGAACGTGCCGGTCTCAATCCACCTCAAGCAAAGTCCCAAGTTGCATGGACTGCACTCGATGGACCAGTGGCGATCAAAGACTTGCATTGCCCTGAGTTCGACGTCGATCGATGCCTCGCTCCCGGATTCTCATTACCAGACACCGGTTCATCGTTAAAGAACCCATTCTTCGCCACCTCGACGATATGGCATCGCGCAGCTCACGAACAACCAGGCTGTGGAGATTGTCTCTTGAAGATCGTCCTCAATCGAGCCGCCGAGGGTTTGGAACCGTTGCTGCCGAAGAAAGATTCTAAGGATCGTGAAATGGTCATCAAATCACTGATGAGATACCAGTACTCAGTCGTTGAACCCAACTCATTATTCGAGATGGTGACAGATGCCCAGCAAGTGAATGACGACCTGCTCGAGCCTCTCGTCCGCGCACCCTGGGGACAGCAACCTCTGCTGAGTCAAATGTGTCTCAACGATGATGTGGTAACGACTGACATCGATGAGATCGAGAAGATTCATGCCTCGATGCATGAGCTGTTCAGTAGTTTGTTTCCGTATAAGAGTCCTTGGGAGAGGGCTGAGTTTGACTGATTTGCACTGATGTAAAATAAAGCAGAATGTGAACGTTTTGTTTATATGATAATAGAATTCCCAAGAAACGCATGAAGTCACAAGCTATCAAGTTCCGCCACAGTCGGGATATATGGTTTTGTCTGGTCTGCTGTCTCTGGAAGAGGACGAATCCCGCGGTTCATCTGCTAGTAGCTCTACTATCGCGATGATAGAAATCGATCCAACTTGTGAGAAGCACAAGCTCCAGAGCCAAAACCCGTTCAACAGACTAAGGTGATAATATCGATGGATGGACTTTGGGGGTTTCAGGTGACTGCATTTAGTTTCCATTCGTAGATCGTCTTGTTGACACGGGGGACCGATGCTGGTTCAAATGATAGCTCAGAACTTGCTGAGAGCTGTCATTTTTCACATAGGTGGGTTTGCAGGATCTTTTCATTCCATCCCAGGAAAGAACTTTCTATGATTTAACACAACTCGGGGTACCTCAGCCACAGCTTGGCGTATTGTTACGTAGGAGGGAATTTTCGGCTAGAAGGTCTGTTTTGGAGAGCTCGTGACGCGCCACAGCCTTGGGGAATCCAATAGTCCAACAGCTCGTGGTAACAGGAGCTTCAGGTATATAGAAACAGCTCATGCATGTCAGATTTTGTCATTTCGGTCATTCTCATCAGTCCCTCAACATGATCGGGATTATCCAATCGAGCATGGTTGTGCTCACAATACTGCCGTTCACTGCATCATTGTCTGGCCCGGTTCATCATATCAAGGATGCACGAGCCGTAACATCACAAATTGACTGTGCTTGTCCGACGATGGATCAATATACCATAACCACAACTATTAAGTGTCTCACGAGTACGGCGTCCTCCAAGTTATCCGCTCGACAAGCTCAGTGCAACCAGGTTTGCGACCCAACGCCAACCAGGGGTACTACGACAATCACCGAATGTGCTGCATCATCTTCTGGAACCAGCCGCTCTGTCGTCACTGTGACTACAACCAAAGTGACCACAACAACATCCACCATAACCACATCAACTACGGCGACGGTGACGGTGACGGCGACGGTTGGGACATGCGGAACATCATCGACCAAGATTGCATGCCCCACGGTGACTACCACCGCTGCGAACGGTTGTAGGTGCGAGACTATCGGGGAGTACACGCTGACCAGTTCTGTCCCTTGCGGTGATTGCAGCACTGTGTCGACCAAAGTCGTTTACCCTTCGTTCTACTGCAACCGATACTGCGGAGATCCGTCTACGTATGGGACAACGACGGTGACTAGCTGCGCAGTAGGAAAGGCCTGACCTACTTGGCGCTGTGGCGATTGTATGCGACATGATTTGTTGGTCCGTGATCTTCTGTTGTACACCGTAGCTGAGAGACGATGCGATACCTTATCGATTAAGTTGTGCGATTTTCTGCACGATTAGACTACGATTTTCCAAAGTAGACAAAATGACATACGTAGTGATGTTAAAGTTGCCCTATACTTGCAGGTAGAGCAATCATTGGTCAGAATCCATCACAGGTTTCTCCGACCAGAGCGAAACTTGCGGGACCCATACGCAAAGCGCCTGATGAGATTCACAGCAGGTTCATTTTAAAACGTTGCACTTGTGTCCACAACACTCTAGTTGGCCGCTGGACAAGTCTTGCATGGTCTTGCATACTTTTGTCCCTCTCAATCCAGGATGTGTTTGCGCATTATGCGTGGTTCCTGTACCGTGCGTGAGCGGTGGATTGGAAATGAAGCGTTGAGAGCTATGAAAGGGAATTATCGTGAGGAGATCGCGAATCGAATTAACTTCAGAACTTTGGATTCTTTAGGCTACAAATCGAGAGACGTAAATACAACAACCTGCTCAAAACATCCCAAGAAACACCTATAACCCCCATCGCCCTTCTCAACCCCTCCACCAAACACCTATGCGCTATTCATCGAGGATCTGAATAGTCGCCTGAACATGCCCCAGCAGGCCCGTCCGGGGGTAATCCCCAATATCGATCAAAAAAAACACCCCCGGCTCCGGCTCGAACTCAACGGAATTCTGCTCTCCCCAGGTCCAAGGATTCCTCCATCTGATGAGACCGACCTTCTGCCCGGTCAAGGACCAGACCTCGATCTGGCCATTGACCCCCGTGCCGCGGTCCTGCTCGGCACGGTTGATGATCATCGCCGAGCCCTGAGGCGGGATGAAGGTCTGGTTGAAGTCGATCGCACGCACTGCTGTTTCCACTGTGCCTTCGCGGCGGTACCAGAAGCCCCAGAGACCACGGGCGTTCATGGTTCTGAAGTACAAGGTGGGAGATGGGTTGATGATTTCGAGCTGGATGTTTTGGCCGGTCGTCATTGCGTGAGATGCTTTGGGATGATGTGGAGGTAGGGGTTTTGATGTTCGAGTAAGAACCTGGAAGTGTTTGATTTGTAGGATGCTCAAATGGATTGATGGTGGTGAACTGAGGGGGTAAAAGCAATGGGTCGGTAATGGGTCTTTTTATAACAATCCAGAGTCTCAATCAACCTAAGACTTGCAATGGGAGAGACTATCGCAAACCTTCCATGGCCGTATTCCATTAGGGTGAGAGTTCGAGCTACGTCGAGTGTGCAACATTGATGGGGTGCCGGATCTGACTCGTGCTTGACAAACATCTGCCGTTGATCGCACAACAGTTGAAACTTTGAGACGAGATGTGACGATATGGCATACTACCACAGCATGCCAATTTATCCGATGAATAGACAGATGGCAAATACCGTCAGCCGGATGCAACAGTAGATCTTTGATTTCCGACACCCTTGTGTCGGAATTGGATTCATACACCCGGCCGGCTGTTTGTCGGACGGCTCGACGCAATGGCTGGATCGAGTAAACCGTAGGTCATGTACGACGATAGAGGTACGGTAAAGACATCACTTCTTCTTGGCAGGATGACTTCGATGTCACGCCGTTCCGGATTGGGTCATATCTCCAAACTTGATTTTGATTGGAGTAATCGACTTCCCCAATTACATATCCTTACGTCTGAATTTGAATCCGAGATAAAGTGTGCTGAATTAAGAAAAGCTGAGTTACGATTAGATGATGAGTATTCTGTAACCTTTCAGATCTATGCTCGACAGAGGGCTACCGTTCAACCTTGAGATGAGGCTGTGCAACGCTCAGAAGCTACGATTGAATATACGAGGAAGTCAAGGTTGTAGAACCAAGCCTGAGCCGACAGAAATCCGCCGTCGATCGCCTTGGATCACATCAAGGAGGCGGTCAGACTTCCAAGCAGGGCATCGAATATGTGGTTTATAGCGTAAACGTATTCGTTTCTACATTGGGACTCGAACATAGCAAACAACATCTCTCAGGTGCACCAGTTGATGATTGGATCTCACATTTCATGCCTGTCTCGGAGCCTATACGCTTGGTCAACTATTTGTCGGCGTATTCGATGAGATGGCTCGATTTAGCAAATGGGCCAAAGTGTAGGACAGCGCGGACGTGGGAGTCTGTCATCACGCTTCGAGAAACGCCATCTTCAAGTCACTGTGATCGTTTGACTTTACAATCTGGCAAGATCGCGCCCATGATCAGACGTCCAAGTCATCGGTGAAGTAATTATTCACGGATCTGCGGGCAGATGGACTGGATCTTGCAGCCAAATGTAATGTCGTTGACTACAGCTTCCGCAAGATTCCCTGATGAACGTGCCGCATGTCAATATTAGCAGGCAAAGGCACACGGCAACCTGCCAAGTCTGGTCTTACGATGGAATCGGCTTTTAAATCATGTACGACTATGCAAGACCTAAACCTTGGATCCATCCCGAAAGTTGTGCCACCGAAAAACAAGAATCAAAGCGTTTGCGCAAGTCAGAGGTGGACTTGTGGACCTTGGGATGAGGAGAAACGGGAATTCTACTATGGAGGCTTTGACGCGTTATCTTCTAATCTGCGAGACGAAAGGCAACATCGTTGGTGGGATTTCAACCATTCGGCCATCTGGATTTATCCAATATTCGATCATCGTGCATGTGGAAAATAACGGTGATCGCTTTATGGAATGTTACTTCATTCGGGACCTATGTAGTTCGGTCAAGTGGGATGCCTATTCCATCATAGACCATGTTCAGCTGCAGCAATGTTCCGCATTTCTTTTCGGATTGTATTCACCCCGTTTTATCACTCGAGACTCGCCCCGAAATCGGCCTAGTTACTCAAGCACCCGGGCATTTGACAGAGTAAGACCCGACACCAGTGTAGCAGTTGCTATCGGGAACGACATTGCCGGAACCGAAGAAGTTGGTCTTGCACGCCTTGTCGGTGTAGAAATAAGTCGTGCACTGCGGGTACGGCAATCTATGAGCAAACGTATCGTCAATAGGTTATACTGACGGAAGATTACTCACGCCAGAACCGATCACCAGACTTCCGCCCGTGGTAGGGTTCAGAGTTATACCGCAGCCGACGTTCGAATTGGCCACGAGGGTGGAGGAGGTGGTGACCTGGCCTTGGCAACCTTGACCGTAGTAGGAGAAGACAAGGGCTTGGGGGGCGGCGAGCACGGAGCTGGCGGAGCCGAGGATGGCGACCATGGTGTAGATTTTGAACTGCATCTTGACTGCGTAGTACAGAGGTTGATTCGTATTGAGCTCGTATTGTGCAGATGATGGGATCCTGTGCTTGTGGATCTGGTTTTGAAAGAGGGTCGTACACCTTCTTATACCGTTGTCTCGACATTTGACTTTCGATTGCATTTACACCATCGTCTCAGTCAGCCCGTCGATTGTCTAGCGAGCTGCCGACTTCGAACGGCCTTCTCCATAATACGATTCTATCCATACTCATGTCAGTGGAGCCGGCCCCGCAATACCGGTGTCGAGTAGCTTTCGCCGACGTTAGCGATTGATGAGTCGTAATATCGCCGAAGACTTTTCCCCAAGAGAGGGGATCAGGAAGGACCAACCCTTCATCGAGCTATCCGTGAAAATGTTTTGTCTGTGGATTTCATGACTTCAAGATGAGGTTTTCCTTTGCATTGAAGTCATTGGCTGGATCATGACATCTCGTTCAAATTCATCACTTGTCCCCTCGGCGATGTCTTGACATCACTGCATATGGCGGTTGTATTGTACACTCTCTAAGATAGAACCTCGGTGCAGGTGTTCCTTGTGATAGCCAATGCCGAGTGGCCTTGATAAATTGATTTGTAAGACTGCACATAAGGAAGTAGAAAATCAATTAGGGATGGACATTCCAGTCAAGCCTCGAGTCATTGTTCATCTTACCAAAGCTCTGTGCAAATCATATGAATTTCAGCTAACGAATCGGACAGCGCTCACCAGAAAGACGATCTTGGGAACGGTAGCTAGAACTCAATCGGCAGGCACGGGGATACAGTGATCCAGACAAAGCCGGAGACGCTCTGGACCTGAAGGTTCCTAATGTTTCCGGATGATCTTTACATTCGTTGTATTTGCCGGTCGGAAAATATAGTAGTCACCATTGTTGCGCCAACACCAGCATCCGAAGGACCATCTCTACGGCTTTGCTATTATGAATTTGGTACGCAATGTCTGATGCTGAGGTGATCAGGCCCACGCAGAACACGTCTTGTTGCACTTGCAACGAACCGAAGGCGCAAGAGAGTCGTAATCAAACATCCTCGGGGCGTCGTCAAGGACCCATTGGCGAAGGTAGGAAAAGCTCCGGTTACGGAGAGTCGTCATCTTTGGCCCCGATACCGGCTTCTCACAATAGGCGAGATGGTCTCCAAAATTATAGTTTCACCTTGGAACGTGTATTTTGAGAACTAGCCAGAATCTATGGCCGCTATCTTACACAAAGCATAGCTCGAGAAGCATAAGCGTGTATAAGAAACTCTAATGTGACACTGGGTCTGTCAGCGAAGGTTGGGTTGTCACGTGTTGCGCACCAACCACATCACACCACGGCATTCTACCAACGGCAACTTGCCGTCAAGAAGACGGAAAGGTGGTGAAGTAATACAATAGAGTGCCATTACTTTTAAGTCTCGGATCTCGTTGGTGTCGTAGCTAGGTGATAGATTGTGAGCATCGTAACAACATGACGTGTGGTAGTTTCAATTCATACAAATCGATTATCTATTTCGCAATCTCACTTTGGCCCAGCGGGGAAGGTCAAGACGCGAGCCACAACGGATGAGTGACGCGTCAATGGCAGCATCAAGCGTATCGGAGGAAATGGCGGCGATCTCCGATACCGCCGACTTCTACTGTATCCGTCGGAGGAAATGAAGATGATCTCCGATACTTACGACGTATCCTCCAAGGGTCACGTGTCAACGTTGATGAGATGTTCCTTGTTCCAAACCTCCGAAATAGAAGCTTGACTCGTCGCCTCGGGCTTGACGCGTTTTACTTCTGGACTCGGATGAATCAGACTCACAAGTCATAAGATGTCAATTTGCATCTGGCACTTTCATTCTGATAAGCGAAGAGACATCATACCGCTGTTCTCGATTGAAAAGTTGGTATCAGGCGAGCAACTGTCAGTGGTAGACTTTAACGCGGAGTAGGCAATCTTCCCTCATGTCAAGTGGCGACGTTCAGATGGTCCAGAGCATCCCAACGGGTTTCGCAATTCCGTCCGATCATCTCCGATGAAAGCCATTGAGAATAGACCACGCCAAGCAATCACATCAGGTTGTTGAATAGTCAGCATTTATACATGCCCAATCCAAAAACCCCACTCTTCACCCAATTCCCTCCCTCCAAGCTCTGACCATGGTCCCCATCTCCGAAATCCCCCACCGCAACCTCGCTTTCGCAGCGACCGAATCCCATCGCCCCCAGGGCCAAGTCGCGGTCTTCATAGGCGCAACCCCAGGCATCGACTCCGCCACGGCCAAGACCCTCCTCAATCTCCCCGAAAGTCCCAAGTTCATCTTCGTAGGCCGCTCAGCTCAGAGATTCTCGCCCCAGCGCGAGCAGCTCCTCGCCCACAACCCCTCAGCGACCATCACCTTCGTGGAAGCAGAAGTCTCCTGTTTGACGGAGGTGGACAGAGTATGTGAAGAGGTCCTTGAGATGGAGACGAGGATTGATTATTTGGTGTTGACCGCTGGATACCTTCCTGCGGGAGGGGGATAAGTTCGTCTCCCGTCCCCTCGCCCCATCGCTTGAGTTCCGGCTGGCCGAGCGTGCAGTTACGTCCGAAGGTCTGGAGTTGGGGATGCAGTTGTCAGTTTACTCCCGCGTTCGGTTCATGCACAATCTCCTGCCTTCGTTTCTGCGGGCGCCGAAGCCTCGGGTCCTCATCGTTCTGGGCGGGGGATTGGAAGGGCGTATGTACGAAAAGGATTTGGGGCTGGAGAAGGCTGAGAGCTGGTCGTTGGGGAATTTAATGAATAATTCTGCGACACTGACGACGTTGAATTTTGAATCCCTTGCGAGGGAGAATGGGAGGCTGACGATGGTTCACTCCGCGTCGGGGTTGGTGAAGTCGGACATTGCGATGAAGCAGGAGGAATACGAGGGTTGGGTTTTCTGGGGGTGGGTGGTTGTGCCGACCATGAGGAAAGGGCTGCAGTTGATGATTTGGTGGACGGGGATTACGGTTGGAGAGGCCGGGGATAGGCGGGCTGAGTTGTTGACCATTGATAGGTTGGGGACAGGACTTTGCAGAGTGGATTCTGGAGGGCGGGTTTTGGGGGAAAAGAATAAGGTGCTAGAGGAGTATAGGGTTGAGGGGTGGGTTGACAAGGCTTGGGAGTTTACAAATGGGGTGTGGAAGAGGGTGCTGGGTGATTGCGCGTGAGATTTGTGTGCTGGCTCGATGTGGTTTCTCTGCTGCCGGTACGCTGAGGTGATGTGATCGGTCATGAATTGGCAAACGAAGACCTTCCAAAAACTTTTGAACTGTTCCCAAATCGTGACTTGAACAACACCGTTCTGTGTTTCCATCACTGTGCAAGTTCGTCGATCTCTATGGCATGCAGTGAGCCTGAGCAATGACGAGACTTGTAATACATTATCACAGGACCTCTGGTTGCCGTTGTAGCATCAAACACCCGGGACACAATTGCGACTCATGGGTTGTAGAAGATATCAGCGATCTGATTTGCTGCGTCGAATGTTTTTTGGACGAGGTGGCAGCCAAATCATCAGAACCACGGTCGCCTCAGTATCGCTTCCTACCAATCTCTTTACGCTGCGATTACGCTAGGTAATCCGTGGAAGGAAACACTGGTAGAACAACGTGACAACTTTCGAAAATCCCATCGGGCTCTATTCAGTGTTCCTACCGATCTCGGATTTACTACCACCACGTTCTTCGACTAACTACCCTCAAAATGCGTTGCACCAAGATTGTGACATTCAAAGAGTGTCCGATAGAGAATTATGCCGAGCGCCATGGGTGTGTGTTTGGAAAATTTGGACGCACACTCACAAAGTTCAAGGACGTCCTGTTCATCGAAAAGGATGAGGATTGCATCAGCTTCGTCAAACGTCTCGAAGAAAGGATCTGTATATTGTGGGATTTTGAGGAACCTTCAGGATCTTACTTCGTCATGGGTATAACAGTCAAACGGAGAGGCTATTTCGAAGAGATCTCCGTAGATCACATGCTGGCCAATGGCCCTGCTGCTCTTAAATGGCTTCAACTTGAGAGCACCGAGCTCAAAGTTTCATTCCACCGAAGGACACCCTCCATGTTTGTCAAAGAAAATCAACAACGGTCAGATTGGGAAGATCCCGACGGAACAAGGACTTCAGATTGCAAGTTATGGCAAACCCACAGAATCAAGATACTGCGGAAGCATGTACCAAGAAACGAAGCAGGCCAGTCCATCGACGAGACGGTGAATGGAGAAATCGAATCCTCAGTGGAAGCTTCCGCATCGAGCGGAAAACGACGATTTTACGGGAGAAGCCCATCCTACATATGGGAGGCTACAGCCTCGAACGACAAGACCACCTTGTACAGCAGCATGGAGACGATTGCGCCGTCGATGAAGAGGGCAAAGATTCTCGAGAGACCCTCGGATAAGCCTAGATGTGTCATGCAATAATGACTTCTTACATCATGCGAATCGGAACTGCCCAAAGAGATGTAAAAAGAGCTCGGAGATATGTGAATGGACATGGAATGTCAACCAGCTCATGGGTCTGCGGCTCAAGGCAAATTGTCCAATACATTCTATCTTCATGCTCCCACTGGATGGATATTGATTATTACAGATGGGATGTTGATACTCGCCGAGGTTACTGTGTCAAGTTTTGTAATGCCTTGACCACTATCTTGGAGGGTTTTTCGGCGTTGGGAGGCATCGAATCTTCGCTGTAGAGGTCAACTATACGAGGATTCAGTCCCCGGGGCTAGAATAGATCATCAATATTGATCAGAAATATATCATGACACCTCCTCACCCAATGTATGATTTCGAATTGACTTAGTTCTCCGCGCTTTCCTACAATTTAATCGTTAGGTATTACAGAATACTCCCATATTTCCAAGCTGACCCTAGAAAATGGACAACAACACTTGTCCAAGAACGCCTGTCTTCCCTCCAACACGGAGCGGGCAGAGAGCAATAACCATCTCATCTCAGATTCGAATCGGATTGGAGTTCAGAGCCACGCCAGTTTCCGTCCAGTTCGTACCGTGGCGTAGAATCTCTCATAAGAATCACCCCACCTCCCTCCATCTCTTCAATCTGTCCAAGCGGGCCAAGCTCGTTTGTTTTCTTCGCTACCCCTTGTCCAGAGAGTTCCGGCTTCGAAAAGGGCAGCCCATCTTTGATCCGTTGTAGTCGCCTACGGCGCTGTCCCCAGAACCATGTTGAGAACGTTACGAGAAGTACCAGTGCTCCGATTGTGACACCAACTCCGATACCTACTTTGGTGCCTATCGTAAGCGATGAAGTCTTGGATTTACCTGTCGGCACCTGACTTGTTGACGAGGCTGTGATTGCTGGAGAAGTCTTTGTGACAGCGGATTCGGGTGTAAAAGGTAGTCCAAAGATAGGCTGTGTGGTGTTGTTTATCGAACCCAATATGGGAGCCGATATAGGAGTGAAGAGTGGTAAGTCTCTCGACTCCCATAAAACTGTTACAGGGGGAAGCCTAACGACAAATGGTGATAAGATCGGCTGCAGTGTCGTCCCTACGAATATAGAAGTCGGCGTGTTTACTTCTGAAAGGCAGCTAGTACTATCGTATACCATTCCCCTATAGTACGATTGTTAACAGATCATATCTGACGTAGCCGTCATACGGTCAGCTCGGAGTGTGTGACTTACGGTGGACAACATACGGAATCTAGGATAGTAGTTGGATTTCTGCCCTGTAATTCAGTAGTTGTTGGATTACTGCCCCATATATAAGAAGCTGTCCGGGGCGTGTAACCATAATCGACCAAGTTTGTCTGCGGAATCACCAGAAAGTTCAACGGGCATACACCAGGACTGTATGTGTAACCGTCAGTCGGGGTGTAAGGTGGATAGCAGGATGTCAAGTTTAAGACCGGGAAAGTGCATGTTAGGGTCCCGGTAAGTATGGTATCCGATGTCCATGGTCCCTTGAAACAATCGGATGATGGGGTGAATATTGTTGTTAGAACCAGATTCATAATAAAACTACTCGAATACGTGCAGACTCTGTGGTCAATAGTGCTTGCTATCTGGTCTTAGTTGGTTGAATATTATAGTCTTCCGTGGTTGGTTTGTATACGCAACTTGAAGAGCCTACTGAAGTGAACGCAAAAGTCGGGATTCGGGCCGTACTGACTCCTTTATAATCCAGTGCGAACCTTTATCGGGCCCTGAACCTTTGAGGGGCCAGGTATGTGCACCAATTCCGGATTCTTCTACATATGGCCCCAAGTAGATTCGCAAACTTACCTGACGAGGGTCATGATCGGCCGGTGCTACCCATAATAAGCATTCTACTCCGTCTTGGTGATGCAATTTGAGTGCCTTGTTGTTGGACTGACAAGCTCGATACCCAACATTCGTCCCACAACTTCAGTCCTCCTTGGGCCGAGACTCCAGACCGCGGGTTAGAATCTCGGACGCAGCCGAAAAGGGACGCGATGCTATTTTTAGCCTTAGAAAAATCCCGCTTTTTCCCCCAGTCTCATCCGACTTACCGAACGTTGTCAAACTTCCACCCAGAGTTCTCTGTCCCAATTCAAGCCCAAATGGTAATCGCAGAAACATTCTCATCCAAATGCCAGATCAAAAGCCCCCTCCCGACCCCTCGTGTCGCTCACCATTCCTCTCCCTCCCCCCAGAACTCCGCCACATCATCTATTCCTACGCTGTGAACCCGATACACGACTACTTCAGCACCTACGACCTCCCCTCCATCCGCGCCTGCCGTCAGGCCCCTCCCTCCACCCGGCACAAATTCCTCATCGGCAGCGACGACGAAGTCGGCCTGGATCTCCAGGAACCCGACGGGCTCCACTCGCTCATCCTGCTCAACCGCCAAATTCACCACGAGATGATGGACTGGTTCCCCAAGTCCCGGGAGATCAGGTGCAACGAGCTGAACTCCTTCGCCCAGCTCCTCCTCGCGCGGGAGGAGGAGGAGGGCGGGTCCGTCGCGCTGCGGAACATCAGGAAAATCTCGGTCGTGATCAACCGCGTCGCGCAGACGCTGGTGTTCCACCCGAACACGGATCTGGAGCACTTCATCCCGGACGAGGAGGAGGACCCGGAGGATCTGGAGATCTCCGGCGTCAGCCGCGGATTGCTGAAGAGGTTCACGAGGCACGACATCGTCCGTGGGGAGGCGGAGGGGGCGTCGAGGGATGAACGCCGGGAATTCGGCGAGGATTTCAACGCTTTCGGGGTGAGCAGGGAGGGCGTCGAGCGGCATTTTCATTACTACGGGCTATCGTACCTCGGATTCCGGGAGCGGGTCAGCAAGTTGAGGTTGAGGGAGTTTACGGTTACGATCCTTTGCTCGGAGGTGCTCGAGGTCGATGGGGCTGGGTTCATGGATGTGCTGTCCGCTGATGCTAGGGGGTTGATCGAGGCCCTGCCCGTGGGATTGGGGGATGGTGGGGTTTGGAGGATGATTGTTCATGGGTTCAAAAGCCTAGGGGAGGAGGATGAGGGGGATGAGGGGGTTGTGAGGGAGATGGGTGGGTTCTGCCTTTTCTTTTCTTTTCTTCTCCTCTTGCTACGCATGGCAGGTGATTGTGCTGATAATGTGGTGAAAGTTTGTGAGTCGTTTTACAGTACTTTTGAGCGCAGAGGAGATCGCCTTGTTGAGGAGGATGATGTGGACGGGGAGGAGGCGATCTTGCTCTCTGATGTTGGGATGAAGGTGGATGATGGTGACGAGGACATGGATGGCGAAGGAGGGGATGAAGAACAGGGGGTTAGCGACGACGAATCGGGCGATACATGATGCAAGTCACTATCAACTGTCTTGCACGCGGCTTCCTGGACCATTAAGTTCAGCTGTGATTTATGGCAGCCTGTTCAAGGCTTCAACTGTCATGGACTTGGCCATTCTGCGCTTGAGCCTTTAGGTGCGGTGTGTGGTCTCCTTCGCGTTCCTGATATTCTCAACAAGCCGTAGAGTAATGGCAGTCAGTCCTTGGCGAGTTCGTAAGCCTTTTGGCAATTGCTTCGTGGGTATCCGATGCGATGTATGGCTGTCATCGTGATACAAGTCAAGTATACGGCCATCATCTTTCGGCAAGCTCTTGACATGCACCGAGACTCAGGTACTACACTGGGATGCTGAGCAGTAACGATGAGCCGCAATTCTACAAACTACAATGCATCTTCAAGGCTCGAGCGATATCCGCAAGATTCTATGCTTTAGCAACTCCGGCTGCAACCACGTGCTATGATTGCTACGAAACGATGTGCGTTTGCAAGTTCCGGTGATGTCTCTTAGGTGAACATGCCATGGGCCCGATAGGATTGTCCGCCTGGTGCTACGCATTCTTGCATATCTTCCACCCACGTGGCCTTGAAGTTGTGATCTGAGCGCTGATTTTCTACTACTTGCAAGGGTCGTTGTAGCCTCATCGCGGGCTACCAGGGCTTGTTCCTGCGTTTGGATGCTCGGAGCCACGTCTCTATCTTTATGTGTGACATCGTCTGTATGCAAGATGGCGGCATCTTGCTAGTTTTGACCTCACCAGAAAGACGAGAATTCGTGTGACAGAACAAGCTGATGTTGAGTGTGGTATGTTAAAAGTGATTGGAATACAAACAATCATCCCCACTCGAATTTAGACGCGTAGAAGATTTAGGGTTGTGAAAGTCGGAATGGAGATGTAAAATATTGTAAATTTCTTGGTAATGCCCCAAGCCCCCCGAGGTCCATCCCGCCAACACGACGAATATGCTTCCGGAAAGGAGCATTACTAATTTGTTGTCTATTTGACGAATCGCAAAAGAAAAATCTCTCCACGGGCAGTGAGCGCGTAGACACGAGTCGGCGGTCTGAATAGCAGAAACGTAAAGAGCGATGAGCTAGCAGGGCCTTCAACGTAGAATTCAAATTCGGCCTTGTGCCAGACAGACGTTTGAGCGTGCCCAATCAAAAACGCAACGCAGTCCCACAATCAAAGTCGCACTTCCGGAGCCGGCTCTCGGTAAGCTCCGGTGAGTGGAACGCACTACTGTTGTTCCTGCAGACTTGTCAGATATGCGGTCATGACCCCGCCGTTACTCGATTGCAGGCCGGACGCGTGGTCTGGCTGCCTACTAATCATGCCCGCATATATCAGTATTAACCATACGTCTACAATTTGATTCCATGATTGAACTTTCTACCATCAACCTCCGAACACCATGTCAAGCCCACTTGAAAACTTCAATCGGTACATCACCGACAACGATCCCGAAGGCTATTCATTCTTTTCCGCCGAACTTCCAGCCAGTGTCCCCGTCGCTGGCGACCTGGATGGTACCATACTGAGGTTATGCTACACCGCCGACCGTGCACCAGATAATCTGACCAATCTGGCGGATGTTCGAAAGTACCAGGACGCATTGCAAGAACAACCTTTACTCGTCAAACCCGGTGGTGGTACCAACTTTTGGTGCGTCGACACAGCTCCAAAAGCGGAGAGTGCCCTGCACCGCACCATAACCGTTGACTTCGCCTGCGTTGTTCGCGGAGAGATGGAACTCATCTTGTCGAAGGATGGGGAAGCTCGCACGCTCAGATCCGGCGACATGGTAGTTCAAAGGTCATCCATGCACAAATGGAGGAACCCGAGTGATACCGAATGGGCTCGGACAATCTTTGTCATGTCCGAGTGTCAGCCACCTTTGATGGAAGATGGAACGAAACTTGAGCCTTGTGTTCCTGGAGGTTTTAACGATGTGTTCAAAGATACTTGATTTCGTACGACCATAGGGTTTGCAATCAAGAACATGATCTTCTTCAAACGATCATGGCGATATTGTTCCTGCTCAGGTCATTATATTCTACTCTAGGTAAGATTGCGTGCCGTTGAGCTGTTGGTAATCATGGAAGTCTTTAAGGCAGATTCATATATTAGGGTCCCTGGCGATTCAAAAAGATAGTACTTGCTCCAGGAAAACAGACTGTCCAAGCTCGGCAATTCTGCGACTATGCTGTCCAACATGTGCCTTTCGTAGGACATGAACTTTCAACATTCATGCTATGTATTCAAGGAGGGACCCTCGATCGTAGAGCAGCTACTCTGGCTCTATATCCCCGGATCGGCTCTGCCATGAGGGTGATAAAGTCGACTGGTTGAACTTCGCTTTCAGGATGGCGTTGTGGAGTGCTACGTGGGTGATCCTGGTTGTGCTGCTTCGCTGTTTGGCGATCGAAATCTTAGAGAACCCAGATCCATTGTAATTGTCGACCGCACCATATTGAAGCCTTGCATTTGGCTGGAGGCGCGTTTGCAGGAACCTCTGCGGGTTTCGCAGGTACAACTCCTCATTGTATCAGACACCCAGAGCGACCGATACGTCTTGTGGAAGTACTATCGATGGTATCCTTTCCCTATTCTTTCACGACAGCCTTCGCCTCGTCGACGTGGCCTGATACATAGGCATCCCCCGTCACCGTGACCTTACCCCTCGTAATCAATCGCCCGGTTATCCGAGCATGGTCGCGTACCGTCACGTCACCCTTCACGTCGACGTCCCCTGTGATCAATGCGCTCCCTTGGACACGCAAATTGCCATGGACCATCAGACGACCCGAAACACGCGAATGCTCACCCACTAGCGCGTCCCCACCAACCGTGACGTCCCCCGACATTCGAAAATTGCCGCTGAACGAAACGTTTCCTCCCGCACGGAGGTCCGAGGTGATACGGGCATCATCGGAGGCACTTACGTTGAGAGCATCTACTCTTCCGCATACGCATGCATTATCGCCCATGGACAGGCTGCCGTTCGTAAACAGCCTTCCCGCAATGCAGCTATCCTCGGATATATCGACATCGGCGGCCAGGAACTGATCCGTCGCTATCGTGCTGCGCTGGGCGTATCGCCAGCAGTTTGCTGTCTTATGGTCATTCCCGAAGGTTGGTCTGTCGCGGAGGGAATTCCTAGACTGAAGCTGTATATCAAAGTCCGGGTGGTCGGTGAGTAGAGGGTCCACGAAGGGCCAGGGTCGCAGGTGACGAGATGGTCGGTGTGTGGAAGTATACATGCCGCAATTTTCGCATAGCGATGACGAAGACATGTCGTTGGTAGGGAATGGACAGAGAAAAGGTCGGTTTCGTGCTCTGCCTGCAAAATGGAAGGCTTATGATGATTTATACGAGACGGATATCGTGTGCTGTCGAGATACCTTCCTTCGGATCAGGTGCTTTTCGAAATCCGCTTGGCGTTGTAGCCATTAGTTTCGTCACAGAACATTGGTCGACCAATGAAACCACGACCCTCTCGGAAGTAGCACGTCCGCAATAGTCAATCGCACGTAGATATCACACTTACCTTGCTAAGACACGATTCAGGCGCCTTTCATTTTGTCTCACCCTGTCATAGACCATCAATACCAGCGTTCATTAGCGGCACAGAGTCACATGTAGCCATGATTGGTGACATACTCCACGCTTCCGGCTCGACATCTGAAGCTATCTAGCACGATAACCATCTCCCACAGCGCATGATCCAGAATAATCAATCAGTCTCGCGTGGAATCTTTCGGCTAACATGACCAACGACGGAACCCGAATCGAGAAGAGACTCGACGAGATGAAAAGCATGGATACGCATAATTCTCGTTCCTCTGCCGACCTAGGATGTCCAAGTGAATGTACAGTCTCACATGCATGCGGCTCGGCAAGTCTAGGGCAAACCTACGCCAATTTTGCAGTCGTTTTCTGTGATCAGAATTAACCCAAGATGAACGAACTCATACTCACTTCTTCCATGTTATTGTGCACGTTCAGATTCGAACATCAAGTGCAATCAGAACACATCTGTGCTCAGGATCTTATGTACCCATGACAGGAACCGTATCTTGGACCATTCAAGCGAGACAAAAGACGCGTCTTGCGCATGTATTAAGGAGGGGGGAGAAGAATTTCAGTCTCTGTTTCTGTCATACCACAACGAGATGCTTCGAATGACCATTCGCAACACTTCTGGAGTACCACCTCCTCGACATGAGACATAAGGCCTGCCCGTATTGCTATCAGGCATTGCGAAATTGACACTGCCGCCCATAATTGTCTCAACATCCTCCACGGTTATACCTCGGAATTCGACATGGCCCAAAACCGGGAAGTCATAGTCTGACTGATACTTAGGATGGTAAACCATCTCATGATGATCGTCCCAGTAGCCCTTAGGCTCGGGTCTTTCGCACAAGCCCCTCAAAAGAAATCTTGTCAAAGCAGGATGACGGTCGGCCAACTCGGTCAATACATCCTTCCACGCCGAATGATACAGATGGACGGATGTGATTTCAAGACCAGTGAGACTCTCATCGGAGCGAGCAAGGATGGATTTCAATGTCATCGCCGAGAGACTTACATCGCTGAGATTGAGTTCCTTGATTTTCACCATACAGTCTCCGGGTGCGACCAGACGGTCGATCGGTCCAAACAGCGTACGCGAGGTGACTTCTAAGCTCAGCGGGCCATCGGTAGTATACAAGAATTTGCGACCCCAATAGAATTCGAAATCGGCTTGGTAGGTGTAAGTGAGCGAAAGGGACTGCTCGGAGGTCGGCTGCGGACATCGATCCCTTCCCATGTAGACACGGGTGGTAATGCTTGTCACAGCCGTGGGATAGTAAGTGCAACCCACCGCTTCACACACTTCCCGTGCGAGGCGGGCGGAAGCTTGGGGGTTGAAGCCGAATCGACTGGTCCAAGGTGAGACCCACAGCCACCGGAGTCTGGTGAATTCGTGGGCTTTGAGCATGGCTTTCAATCTAGCCACTCCCGTCATCCTCGATGAGTCTATCATCCCTGACGCATCGAGCGGCCATGTTAGAAATACCGATCGCTTCCGACTACCCGAATACCGGTCGCTGAGGACGATGGTCCCGATGGTGTTACGTAGCGCAGAGTTGTTCGCTACGGCTTCCATGGCCGTGATGGATGAGTCGTCCAGACATGTGTATGTTCCGGGACTCTTCTTGCATCGCTGTGCCAATCCGTGGAGGGTCTGCGCGAGCAGCTGGCGATTCGTCGAACGAAGAGCGCACAGCGAGGCCATGTCGAGCTCCTGCGCGATCAGCTCGAGCGTTTCGGTCGACAGTCCGTCGAGAGCAGGTCTCTCCATAGTGGCGAGAGTTTCACCGAAGCTTTATCCAAAACTCAGCGTGTTCAGGCGTTGATGTCGGGATTGGAATCGTGACGCGAGTTTGTTCCTCGCGCAAGGCTGCACTGGGCCCGTGCGCCGTCGGATCCTGAAACGGTTAGCTCACAACGGTGACGACCGCGAGTCATTTGGAACATCAACTCGAGGAGACCCGATCGAAGACGACAATGGAAATCATCTCGCTGTGTACTGTCACAATAGTTCATGAAAATAACGCTCAAACTAAGAAAGACAACAACATAACCCCCAGATACACAACCCCATCCACCCCTACCCCAACTTTCCCCAAACGACCCGACCCTCCAGAGGAAGGCACAACCGTTCCATTCGGCTTATCCTCCGTCCCGCCCGACCCACCACCAGCAGTCGTACTCCCGCCTCCGCCCCTCGAGCTCCTCGTATCAAACCCCTCCCGCGTCCCGGTTGTTTTCCAGTCAGCAACAACAACCGTCATCCCCGTCCCAACAACCCCATTCGAAATCCTTGAACTCCGCTGGCGCGTTTCCGTGAGTTCCTCCAGCTCCGCGTCTTCGACCCCCGTCTCCGGCGCTGTCGCGGAAAAGCCGGGGGTGGGAGTGAAAGTGAATGTTGTCTCGCCCAAGCCTGCAGGAATAAGTTGACCCTCAGTTTTCAAATCTGCCGATGGGCCCGCTGCGGGTGGAGTAGAGAGCGCTGAGGTGAGGGGGAGGGTGTGGTCGCCGATGACCAATACCCCACCCATGGAGCCTACGGCTGCGGTTCCCGTTGCTGCGCTTCCTGTTGGTGCCGCGAGGCTGACTTTGATCCCCGCGATGGTAGCCGGGACACCGCCGATGGAGAGAGTTGTGCCGTTCAGAATGACCACAGGGGATTTTGGCGATCCGGGGGTGGGTTGGAGGAGGGTGTAGGGGAGGGTGGAGTTGGCGATCTTTATTGAGCTTTGTCCGATTATGATTTCGATTTCTGACATTGGGTTCTGGCCTGATGGGGTTCGAGAGGTGGTCCGGACATCGGGGGAGGGTTTGTTTTGGGTTGAAGGAGACCGTGAGGTCCGAGATGCTGGTGATGGTTGGACTTGCGGCGGTGGTGCTGGAGTATGGGAGCTGGGTTGCGGATTTCTGGTGGTTGGCGCGGCTGGTGATGGAGGTAGGTTGCCTGGGCTTGGAGAAGGGAGCAAACTCAAGCCCGGGAGCGGAGTTGCTGTCGTTACGATAGCGGTATTTGACGACGTGACAGGGTCGGCGCTCGATTCCTGACGCAATGCGGACGGAGGGTCGCGAAGGAAGCCGAACCAGCTCCAAGTGTGATACTGCTGCGGGAAAAGCTTTACTAGAGCGGTTGGAATCTTCAATACGGGCTCGTACTGACTCTCGAATATGTAACCGCAGCCCGTACAATTAGGTCCAGATCCGAGGTAGGATGGGAAAGGATTCAAGTAATAGGCCTCCGCTGATGGCGGCCGTGTTAATGCAGCAAGGTCTACTTGTCGAGGAGTCAGAGTACCGTAAAATACATCCATGATGTCACCATGGTCGGAGGTGACAGGAATGCCATATTTTGCCAAGTAATCGATGGCATCTGCGGTTATGACTCCCGGATAAAGGTCATACACCCAGCTGTATAGATCGTCTGTCTTGACGTTGGCTAGAGAACTACCCAGCGTTATCAGAGTCGTCACCATACCGAAATCCTTGGAGACAGAAACCTGGCCGTTCAGGGATCGGATGTCACAAGAAACCGAGAAAATTGTCCCGGCCGTGGCCGTGGCCCCGGGCAAACTCAAATAAACGGTAGGGGATGTGAGGACAATTTCTCCAATTTTAGCCGTGACGATGCTCTGTGACTGGATGGATTGATTCAAAGCCAATGTAGTCTTAGGCGGCCAGTAGAAGAGTGACACACTCGCATCTACATGGCAAAGTCCAAGGTTATTCCCAGAAAAGTTTGGGATTCCAAGCATTGAGGCAATAGTTTCATCAGGAAGGGACTGTGTATAACACGTCGATGTAGAGACTAAGCATCGCGGCCGGTCGGAAGCTGTTTGATAGTGTTCGGGAAAAGACATGTATAAGTCTGAAGTCGGAAGGCCATTACGTTGAAAGAAATCTCGCCATAACGAACTGCATTCGTACCCTGGTATTGTGCAGGACGGTTCCGTTACAAGCCTTATCGGCGTGGGACCTCTGAGCTCTTCGTACGAACTACTCTCGAACCTAGTGATCTCAATTCTCTATGCCCAATTTGTTCAAGTGGTGGATATATGTAAGATAGCTTACCATGTAGATACGAAGACATCAGTGACCGTGAATGTACCTTTGACATAGGGATATCCATCGATGGTCGTATAAGGAGAAGCGGTCCCAAGTGAGATAGTCGTAGAATAAGTCCAGGTAGATACACCTGCCGGGATCTTGAACCTACTATAAGAAACCGTGCTTCCTCCAAGTGATCTGACTAGCTCTTCAAAGGAGAGCCATGCGCTTTGACACCGTTGCCAATCATTACTCGCGAATGGGGCTGAAGTTATGCCTGATGATATATTGGACGAGCTACTGCTTGCACCGGGAGGTGTCGTGGTGGAGACACTAGGGGGGTAAGAAGATGCTTCAATATGAGACGGTGGTTGGGAGTATCCGGTCTCTTCGTTTTGAGATGTATGGTTCATGGCTCCTGGGATGTCTGAGAACTGTGATGTGCTTTCACGCCACATACCCACTGAGGTATCAGTGGTAACTGATTTGGATAATATTTCAATGATAGAGCCAATAGTAGTTGTAGAAGATCGTTGTGCGAGAACACCGGGCCCGATGAGACATATGAGTATAAGGGAAAGCGAAAGACGCTCTAATCGTAGCATGGTGATAGTAGCACAATATCGTTCAAAGAAATGATAGCGAAGGATCAACCGCTTTACAAGGGGAGGGAGAATCACGGACCCTTCTTGTACTTCTGACTGATTGCTCGACGGCTTGTTCACATTCCATCAGGAGTTAACCTTGGCGTTGTATCGCCAAGCTTGAGGGAAGATATCTGAAATTACCAAAGGCTACCAACCCATCTCTGTAGTCTAGCTTCAAGACGTACCGGGCGTAGTCACGCCTTCTAGATGCGGATAACACTGTAGCCATGTTGTGTCTAGACATCGTCTCTCAAAAAGCTTTTTACAATTCAATATCGGGTCCAAAAATTCTTGGCGAAGGCGTTTACAGGGGCGAAGAACGGCCCAAGGATAAAGAGCAACGCGATTTGGGCGACGTTGCGTTGTGCAATTGGTCTGAAGGATATAGTTGCAGCTCCAAGTCACAGGCGTGCCCTGTGAAGGCAGCTTCTTCTTTGTTACGGACTGCAGCTTTGTACTGTGCTGGATGTAGATGGTACAATCGGAGCTAGTGCATCGTTTGTATGTAGGGGCAGGTACAAATATAGACAAACCACTCAGCTACTGCCAGCACATGGCTTTGAACTGATACTTCGGCTGGAGAGGCATGGCGAAGATCACGCGGTCTAGATGGCTTCAAGATTCAGCGAATATCTCTTCGAATTGGGCTACCTCGTTTGCCTCGTACGAAGGGGCGTGTTGGTATCTATACGAACCAGTCGGATGAGGGAGAACCCGCGTCACGTGACCGGCTCGGTGACCGATGAGAACTCTCGAGTCGATCGTAGGACGGAGAGCTCAAGGTTTTTTCAATAGGGTAACAGCATTCAGTTGCTTTGCATCCACTATCTACTTCCGCTATGTGTAAATCATTGGTAGTTAGGTTCAACATTCCAAGTTGATCAACACCTCAATGACGAAAAGTACGACGTAGAGGATGACCGGTGCAGCTACTGATGTCCGCGGAGGAGTTTGTGCCGTGTTATTTCGATCCATAGTCTTCGCCAGGTGCAAGTCCAGGCTTCTTGGTAGGTCGGGGGCTGGAGGATGAAGATGACTGACTTGTATAGATCGGGACTATTGGTTTTGTATGGGCAACCACCCTCTAAGCAGGCTATACTCAATCGGGACGGCTGCCACGATAGCCTGCAGAGACGCTAAGGAAATTTGATTAGCGGGTCACCTCTAAGGCTGAATACGAATGTCTTCATTGACCGCGAATGTTAGCTTAAGAACGCTGGTCAACGTATCGGACGGGCCAGACCACAACGCATCACAGCTGGCTGAATGTGGCCCCTTATGACTATGAAGCTATGACTGTGTGCCCATTTACATCGCGACCGGACCTCATAGAGAGCAACTTAAATGCACAAATGAAGTCATTTCCCAATACGGTCGTCTCTGGTTCTCTCGACGATGGTATTGAACCAACCTTCACTCGCATCTGGGCTGGTCTTCATCGATGTCCTGCGTTGTGTACGAGATGGCCGCTAATATTGGGTCTCGGCCTATATGGCATAGCGATGTACGGCTATAGCAGAGGCAGCTTATATCGAATGGGTACGGGAATCGCATAGCCGGACTAAGAGCCAAGCAAACGATTGCCGTGGCATTGCAAAGTTCGAACATATATTTGCACCTATTTTGGGTATCGAACTTCGTGGTCTTCTATTGATAGATTCGGTATATTCAAGGAGCGATCATAGTCAACCCAACGGGGGTTTTGCGTTTGCTACTATGTGGCTTATATGCCTAGACCTCCTAGCTATATCCCGGGGCTGCATGGGCTGGGTACCTTCTATCGGCCCCGACAAGCCACAATGACAGCTAGAAATCGACAGTATTCGTGAGTGGTGGAGCGAGCCCCAGACCAATACGCATGTGCGAAGAGGTCTTCATTTGCCAAAGCCTTGATCATGTTAACGGCCCGGATCAAGAATACGTACGCCCGTGTCAGCCTGTCGTCTATGTTACGGGGATATGGTGGTTTACGCTTTCCATCCTTTGTTGCTACTACAGAATTGTCGTGCGGCTAGACGCAGGCATTTAGCGTAGTGAGAATACTTCATTTGAATGATGTACAGGCACATCGTGATTTCTAAGAAAAACCCACTTGCTTGAGTGACCTGTTGTAAATGAATACGAGATGATGAAGCTGACGCGTCAAGTTTCGAAACAATTGTTGTATGTTTTCGTCAGAATTGACCATACATGTCTCACGAATTGCGTTCGCAATTGTCGCGAGCACGTCACAGAAAGGCCAAGTCGTCAGATAGTACCCCTCGCCCCGTTCATCAGATCATGATTCTCCTGGAGCACCGATCGAAGCCCACGTTCCTCAACAATTTCTTGACGTCTGTCCCACACCACGATGCTTCCAACGAGGACCAGAAACAGCCCGAGCGAAATGAGTACGATCGGAATGTACAACAGACGGCCTCGCTCGAGGGTGAATTTGACCAGCACTGCACCGGTCACCACAAGGACGACACCGAAAGCTCCGATGCTCGAAACTGCAAGAAGCGATCTCGATCAGCGGTACGAACACATGAGCGTCATGCGCCGAGACTGGAGAGAGAAATGTGTAAGCTCACAACGAATCTTTTCTCCAGTCCAAATCCGCGTCTGCGCGTTGTGAGCACGTATGCACGCGGTTTGCACTTCTTCGTAGACCGTCAGACCGTCTAGCCCGAAAAGCTCACGATAGATCCGGAGTTCGGCCTTGCGTAGCTTTTTCCCGTTTCCTTTGGTCCATTTCGCTACGGTTTGCTGTGCGAGATCCGGAATGCAACCGCGATTCAGCAGCAGTTGCCTGAGGTATGATCGCACCTCGTCTGGGCCGGCAGAGTGGGTCGGTAGGGTCAGGTTATCGGGAACGACATCGCTGATTGCGGAAATCGAGGACTTGGATTCTTTCGAGGATGCGTCGTCGGTCGTGGGATCCATGACGGGCTGGTGGAGAGATGGACAGTGTCGAGGTTGAGCAAGACCTGGGAAGCCATTCTTTTGTGGTTGCGTTGCGGGGAACGGTCGCATAGCTGCTGCGCCTCTTTGAAGGCGTTGAGAAGGATAGGATGGGCTGGGTACGTACCTACGCGAACGCGCCGAGGGCTTGAAACTTGATATCGACTGGGCTACCAAAAACACCCTTCGGCCACACTTCTTGGAATGCATGTCGTGATGATAAGCTATGATTGAGACGATGCCAAAGTGACAGCATGTCTAGCGCAATAGGAATAATATATATTGAACCCTGGGTAGATGAAATTTCCTCCATAAATGACTAGGATATATTTCAAGTTTATCAGACTTGAACCTTCGAAGAATCTCACTCTCGACGATGTTGATAGTGCCGCCCGACAGGTGTGCAATTCAAGTTTCAATTCCATAATCAAGACTGCCTGAGCCCGAAACGTCAAGGCTGAGGCCTGTTTCAATCCGGAGCCCCTTCGAGCTACCCCGCCTTCCCTTTTCGGAGCTACATTATACGGCACAGTCCTTCCCTCTGAAGCTAAGCGCAACCCCCTCCAGCCTCTCAAGCCTCAAAAACCAGTGTCCAATCTCCAACTGGAAGCGATGGATCCCATCGGCGCAATCCCATCTCAAGTCCCCACCCTCTCAGCCCTCTCCGATCTCATGCTCACAACCTTCAACCACTACACCCACATCCCCATCCCCCCT
>JAOSBP010010563.1:0-11029 GCA_027563825.1 Erythroxylum mucronatum | reverse complement strand
ATCTGATGTAACTCATGAAACTTTAATTGGATATAGATATCGCAAAGCTTTACGCATGATGCGTTATGCTGATCATCGTGGATTCCCTATAGTTACATTTATTGACACACCTGGGGCTTTTGCAGACCTTAAATATTAGGAACTGGGCCAAGTAAGTAGAAATTTGTGCATTTTGTGGCTTTCTTTAATTGTTGACTTATCTCTCTCATTTGCTACTTTGTGCAGGGTGAAGCAATTGCTCACAATTTGAGAGCAATGTTTGCTCACAAAGGAAATGGGAAAAGAGAGGGAGATCGATAGAAGCTGGCAGGAACGAAATACGTTAATGGGAATGGTATAGAGATTGTGATCCTTTGTGCTCAGTTTTAAAATATTGAAGTAAAATATAATTTCTTCTTCATGATGTTATAATCAATTTTCAAAATAAATTTCCTCTTGAGTGATAATAAAGTCTGATTAATATATTATCAGAAAATTATGCAATCTTGTTAGGTTGTTCTTTTTACTACAAATTAAGAACTTGATCATCATAATACTACTTAAGATATCTGTATTGTTCATATGCTTGTTGTCAATGTTAATTGACTATGTTTGATTAATTGTTTGAAGTTATTAGGCAGTCTAGCACCAATAGATAAATCAAATGCACGGTTATGTTGAAGGAATGAGCATGTCATGGATCCTCTTTCTCTATGTTTGTCCAGTGTTTGTCTCCCAAGTCTCACTGTTACGTTTTGCTGATTCTTTAATTAGTCCCTTATCTGTGGTGTATTTTCTGTGTAACAGTAAGCATGTTTTGTAATGTTTTTGCTTAATCGCTTTGGGATATTACTGTTTAGATATCTCACACTGATCTGAACTAGTCTAGGATGTTTTCATCAATCCAATTTTCATTGAGCCATTTGGGCTTACATTGATCGACGTGCACTTCCTGATACTTAAAGCGAGTATTTTCTCTTTGAAGTCATTTATTATTGGAAACCTATTACAGTTGTTCTTCTCGAGCAGGCAGCAGATCATGGTTTGCCCATTGTTGCCACAAAAAATGGAGGTCCAGTTGATATACACAGGGTATTGCTTTTTATCTATCTACTTGTCACATACTATGGAGGCTGTGATTATTCTAGGTTAAGTTTTCTTAATTGCATCCTGATTGCATCAAATCATCCTTAACTAACTGCAAAATGGTCTGCAGGTACTTGATAATGGTGTTCTTATTGATTCCCTTGATCAACATTCTACTGTCGATGCTCCTCTGAAGCTTTGTTGCTGACAAGCAACTTGGGCAAAATGCCGACAAAATGGCTTGAAGAACATTAACATATTCTCGTGGCCTGAGCATTGCAAGACATACCTATCTCGAATAGCTAGTTGTTAGCCAAGGTATCCCCATCGGCAAACAATTGATGACGGAAATGATTCATTTGACACAGATTTTCATTGGATGTGAAAAAGAGTGGAGCTGGTGGAAATGATAACTCGCTTGAAACTGAAGAAAACATTTCTGATAACAGGAGTACATTAGAGACTGCTGTGTTGCATGGTCGAAGGAAGTTTTAAAGGAACCACGAAAGGTGGGTTCACTGACAGAGCTGACCAAAGTAACATTTCTGGTAAATTTCCAGCTCTTACAAGGAAGAAACATATTTTTGTTAATGCTTTGGATTTGGATACCACCATTGATCTTTTTGAAGCCTCTAGAAAACTTTCTGAAGCCGTTGAAAAAGAAAGAAATGATGGTTCAGATGGGTGCACTCTCTCGTCATCCTTGACCATTTCTGAGATACACTCATTCCTTGTCTTAGGGGAATTTAGCCCCAGCTATTTCGAAGGATTACTTGGTGGGCTGCACAAAAGCGCAATACTGAAGGGGTTTTGTACTACAAATGAATAACTCCACAGCAACAGAAGCTACCGTCTCCCAGATGTCATTCCAGCTGACAGCTCCAATGTCGTCCAAAAAAGTAAAGACTGCTCCGGATGTCCGGAACGCCTTGGGACAATTAGGATGCATCAAGAATTAGAAGGTGCCAAGTTATTTCATTCAATTCAAATTTGTGCAAGATCCTCTCAACAAATATCTAAGATATTAACTTGTCCCTTTTACCAACAGATGTATTACCTTGCAAAAGTCATCCTCTTATGGTCATGTCAGGATTGGACATTTATTTCTTATAGCTGTCTCAAATGACTCTTGTACATAGAATCAGAGAACTACAAATCTAGAGAAGGGCCCTTGCCCTTTTTTATTTGTTATCTTGCTTTTCAAATAAGGCAGGACCAAGGTTAATTGTAGTATGAACATTAACTTTATGTTTCCAGGTTAAACATGCTGAAGGGATTAATTGCAGACGATAATATCTCATAAATAACACAACTTATCCTGTGTCTTTGGGATAATTTAGACAATGGTCCTTGTACTGGCAGAGATTGTCAAAAGCAAAACATAAATCACTATCTTCTATATCAACTTAGATTTGTCATCTGTAACTCAAGCTGGACAACTGGATGCTCCAATACCAACCTAACAAATTATAAATGTTATGTGCATCCAAACTTTCCATCTGGTAACGGATATGTATTCTGTTACATGTATCCCATAAGTTAGTTGGCTCCCCAACCATGGGATTTAAAGAAGCCATAAAACAGATGACTTCCTGGTCCCAAGACCAAGAGTTTGTTGATTCATACCAATAGATTTTCGAACTGTCCAAGGAAATTGATTGTAGCACCAGTTGGTCCAGTTCACTAGAAAGGATCAGGGTATGAACAACCCTAACTCTGTTTACATGCCGGGAGTGGGTTGAGCCATCTACTTGAGGAAGGAGTATGAACCACCTAATTATCAACGAAGTCTTAAGTCCCCAAATCTGATCCAGCGTTGGTCAACCGTCCCCGCTTGTTACAGAAATTGTTGAAGTACACAGATAAAATAGCAGATAAAAAGTTGGACTTTGGGAAAGATTGTACAAGTGTGCATTCATTACCTTGTAGCTTACTAGTTCACCTCCTACCAAAGATAACAAAAGTCAGGAAAAGTGGATTCCTTATTGATCTTTTACTAATCGAGGCTAAGAGAGAGAGGGAAAAAAAGAAGAAGGAGGTCTCTGAATAAGGAATAGAAATTCTGGTCTAACTTGGAGTGTGTAGGGATATTGATTATGAAACTGGAGATACAAAGTCTAGTTTGACTACAAAAAAATAAAAGGATTATGCAGAGTTTTAACGTTTATCGATGATAGAGTAGCAAACCTAGGTGGAGGTGAAACGAATAGCTGGAGCAATGTTACGAATGCCGTATCAAATTTTGTACCGGATTGAATTTTGGTACGGTGTTATATCAATACCGATTAATATCGGATACCTTTTCAAGTAATTTTTTAAATTTATTAAATAGTCTCTTAATTTTTTTTAAAATTATAAAATAGTACATTGTCATATTATACAGTTATGCTATATATTTTTAACTCTGTCTCCAAAACTCATAATAATAAATAATAATCACAATTTCAATTTAATTTATAAAATTAATTTAATAATTATTAATAAATATAAAAATTTCAAATAAATTTTGATTTAATAATTTAAAATTTATAAATAAATATTAGTTTATAAATAATAATTTTTAAACTATTTATTTTAAAAAATAAAATATTTTTAGTAATACTTTATTAATAAATATTATAAAAATATTAAAGTAAATTTAAATAAAAGTAACTTATTTTTAAGTTGTATTAATTTATAATTATTATTAGTAATAAAAATATTTATTATTATTTTAAAAACAAAAATTATAAATTCACAATAATTATAAAAGTTGAAGTAAATAAAATAACTAATTAAAAAACTTTGAAAAAAAAGGGGGAAGGAGAGGTAGGAGGGAAGGTGGGAGATTTTAAAATTTTTTGAAAATTTTGCAAAAGAATTCCCCTATTTTTTAAAATTTTCGATACAGGTTGGTACCAACCGGTACCATCCGAAACAGGTCGGTACCAACCAATATTTAAACCCGGCACATCGACCCTTAATTGTACAAACCGGTATTCTATCACTGGATGAAAGCGCCGGACAATCCCACTCAGTTTTTTGTTAATTTTAAACTTTAATTTTAATTAAATGGATTTAATTGAGATTAAATTAGTTTAAAGTCCTAATAAAAATGAAAAGAGTTTTCTATCAAAGAGTAATTTTATTAGGCTATTTTAAATTTTAGTTTAATTTTTCAAAGAGTTAAATTATTAAATTAAATTAATTATCAAATAATTAATTAGAATCAAGCAAAGACTTAAAAAGATTATCTTTCATAATTAGATTATGTTAGCTAAATTAATCTAATGAGATTATATTAATTAAGATGAGATCTTAATATTAAATTAATTATTTTCTTAATGTGATTAAGATAAAATTTAAACTGAATCCTAATTAATTTCAAAAATATATAAATAAATAATGTAAATAACTTTCTTAATTAAATTAAAAGTTTTTTATTTAATTATAAAAGTAGTTTATTGAAAAATAGTTTTCTAATCAAGGAAAAATAATTTATAATTAGATTAGAAATAATTTTCTAATTGAATTGGAATTTCTTGCTTGTTGAATTTTGAAAGAGAGTTTTCCAAATTATAATAAGTAAGAAACATAATTTCTTGAAAATTTTTAATTAAAATTTGTTAAAAGAGTCAAAATAATTAGAAATAGTTTTCAATTGAATTTGAAAATTGTTTTCAAATCAAATTAAATTTCTTTTTGAAATAAGAATTTAATTCATATAAGAATCAATAGGTTTGATCTAATTTAATTTTTCCAAAGAGATGGAAATATAATTTTTTATTACAATGATCAATAACTAGAATCAAATAAAACTTAATATTTTATGCATATGATTTGATTATAAGTGCATAAATTGCATATTTTATTTATATGTTTGATATATATATATATATATATATATATGCATGTTCAATTGTATGTTTTACAGTTGTGATATTTAAATGTAATTTTGTGTTTGATGAGACAAACAAAATTAAATCTCTCGTTAAAATATTATGTATATGTTAAAAATGTGATTGTTATCTTCCATTATTTAAGAATAAAACTAAAGTTCTGTTTACTGTAAGGCTTGTTAAATAACTCAAAGCTCCTTTAACTTGAATATATTTTATTTTAAATTAATGGGTCATACTTAAATGAATTTGTATGATTTGAAAGAGTGACTCATAATCATATGAATTTAGAAGCAAGGTTAGGAATAACATATAAGATATGTTTCGGCAAAGTTGTTCCCATGTGCTCTTTCTGAGCCCATTTTCCAGTGTTTTTTGGAATAAGATCAGGAATTTTCTCTCTTGGCATGGGTCATCTAATTCACTCATGAAGATAGCTAAGTTCCAACTTGAAGCACAAGCTTCCGCTCTGCTATAGAAGTGGAAGGTGCTATTTCTAGTTATATCAACTCAAGAGATCCGAAAAGAAAGAAATCAGCAAAAGTTCCAAATCAAGGAACATTCTATAGATTTAGTGCTACAATCAATTATTCAGAAGGATAGGGAACAATATTTATGCTGGGAAATGGAACAAGCTCAATCAAGACAAGGGAATGGGAGTTAGCTCTTACCTGAGGAAGTCCAATACGACATGTTGCTGAGCGAGCTCCCTAGCTCCCTACAAAAACAAGCAAAAGCTGGTTAAAGTAGCTTAAGTAAGATGAAGATTCCAGACTCATAGAATGGGGGTTGGCTCTTACCGGATTGGCGCTGACGATTGTTTAAGAATCCCAACTCTAATTTTGAACATTCTCGAAATGTTCTGAAGACATGTTGGAGTCCTTTACTCTTTTTGAGCAATACCAGGGCTTGATGTCGTTTTACATGGCAACTTTATCACACGGCATTGTCCTACTCTTTAGTGGGCAAGATGGTGTCGTGCAATGTGCCTTTGTATATCTCTGTTGTAGTGTTTTTAACCCATATTGTAATAGGAGTGTTTGTTACCCTCCAATAGTCTTAATTTTTTATTATAATTAATTTTAATTTTAATTAAAAAACAAATTATCACCTAACAGATCTAAGAGTCACATGAGATCTAATTGATAAGAATATTGTCTACATCATTTAAGTTTAGTTGATTTAATGAGTGACTCAAGTTCAAATAAATTTAAATGAGATCTCAACCACTAGAGAGATGAGTGTTAAGAAACGATAGAGAGAAAATATTGTGAAATAATGATTTCATTGAATGAATAATTCACTGTACAAAGAGCTAGTATATATACAACTATCATGAACTAATCCTGTAACTAATTCTCTAACTAATTACAGTTTGTACAGCTAATTCTCTACACTCTCCCTCAAGTTGGATGGTGAAAAAATGTTTTTCACTCCCAACTTGGAAAGCAAATAATGATGTTGATGAATGCTTAACCCTTTGGTTAAGAGATCTGCTAACTGTTCTTTAGTAGAAACATGTTGAGCAGTGATCAAACCTTGCTGCAGTTTTTCTCTTACAAAATGGCAATCAATTTCTATGTGTTTCGTACGTTCATGAAACACCGGATTTGATGCTATTTGGATTGCTGCCTGATTGTCACAATAGAGATCAACTGGTTTATCTTGCTTGTACCCCAATTCTTCCATCAAGCCAAGTAACCAAACCAATTCTGCAACAGTTGAAGCCATACTTCTATATTCTGCTTCAGCTGATGACCTTGATATTGTGCTTTGCTTCTTTGATTTCCAAGAAATCAATGAGTTCCCAAGCTTGACACAGAACCCTGTGATTGATTTCCTAGACATTGAACAAGAGGCCCAATCCGAATCACAAAAGGCTGAGAGAACATGCTCACCTTCTGAAGATAATAGAATTCCTTGCCCTGGATTTTGCTTAATGTATCTCACAATTCTTATAGCTGCTGCATAGTGAGATTTCTTTGGCTGCTGCATAAATTGACTCAAATGTTGAACTCCAAAAGCAATGTCAGGCCTTGTGTTTGTCAAGTATAATAAGCGTCCAATCAGTCTTTGATAAACACTTGGATCTGACAATAATGAATCTTCTAAATTCTGTTCAACTGCAGTATCAAACTCAGCTGTTGTGAGCTTCAAATTTTGCTCCAAGGGAGTTGAAACTGGTTTTGCATCCTCCAATCCAACATCTGAAATTAACTCCAGTGCATATTTCCTTTGAGTCAACAAAATTCCCTCACTAGATCTAAGTACTTCTAATCCAAGAAAATACTTCAAGTCTCCCAAATCTTTCATCTTAAAAGCTTTATGCAGCATGGCTCTCAAATCATTTATCAATTCAGTGTCATTTCCAGTTATCACCAAGTCATCCACATAGATCAACATTATAACAATCTTGGTTCCAACTTTCTTTGTAAACATAGAATAGTCATGCTTACTTTGTATATATCCAGAGCTAATAAGTGCTTCAGTGAGCTTTAAATTCCATTGCCTCGAAGCTTGTTTAAGGCCATAAAGAGATTTGAGTAGTTTGCACACACTTGCCTCCCCTTGACTACTAAAACCCTGTGGCAGTTCCATGTAGACTTCTTCAGAGAGATCTCCTTGAAGAAAAGCATTGTAAACATCTAGCTGAAGTAATGGCCAATTATTTAAGGAGGCAATGGCAATGACAACTCTGACTGTGACATGTTTTGCAACTGGTGAAAATGTTTCTTTATAATCAACACCTTCTCTTTGGCTATATCCTTTAGCCACCAATCTGGCCTTATACCTTTCAATGGTACCATTAAAGTTGTACTTGATCTTGTACACCCATTTGCAGCCAATGGAGCGTTTACCTTGAGGCAGAGGAACTACTTTCCATGTGGCATTTGACTCCAGTGCATTAATTTCCTGTTGCATTGCATCTATCCAACATTTATGCTTAATTGCCTCACTGTATGTTTTTGGTTCAGGGATTTGGGATATGGATATAGCAAAGGATTGAGTGGATAAAGGTAAATGTGTATATGAAACAGAGTTAGATAAAGGATACTGACCTTTAACTGCAAGTGAAGAGGATACTGAAGGATTGGTAACATAGTCTTTCATCCAGACAGGTGGTTGAGTTTCTCTGGTGCTTCTCCTTGCAGGTTGGTCAGGTTGAGGTAAAGGAGATGATAGTGATAATGTTGTTGTAGAGGTGGATGATGATGGTGTGGTTGTAATGGATGAGGATGAAGATGGTGAAGATGTAGATGGTGAGGATGGTTGTGAGGAAGATGGTTGTGGTGAAGGTGGGGAAGGTGACTGTGATGAAGATGGTGAAGGTGGTTGTGACTGTAACTGTAGGAAGTAAGGATCATGAAGGGCACCAAAGGAGGTAACATCTAAGGGAAACAATGGTTGATTTTTGGGAGGATTATGAAAAGGAAAAATGGTTTCATGAAATGTGACATCTCTACTGACAAAGAACTTATGAGAAATAGGATTAAACAAAATGTAACCCTTTTGAACCAAGGAATATCCCATGAAAATTGCAGGTGTTGCTTTTGGTGAGAACTTATCTTGATATTTGGTGACAGTGGCGTAACATAAACATCCAAAGACTCTCAAATGAGATAAATCTGGTGGCTTGTGAAAAAGTAACTCATATGGTGTTTCCCAGTCAAGAACAGATGTAGGTAATCTGTTTAGAACATAACAAGCAGCAAGAATGCACTCACCCAAAATTTCACAGGAACATTTGAATGAAATTTAAAAGCTCTAGCTATATCAAGAATATGCCTATGTTTCCGTTCAGCTATCCCATTTTGTTGGGGAGTATGAACACATGATGATTGATGTATAATCCCCAAAGATGAGAAAAAATGTTTACCCTCTAAAGTGAAAAATTCACTCCCATTATCACTTCTAACGATCTTAACTGTGGCTTGAAACTGTGTTTTGACCAGAAGAAGAAATTCTTTAAGAATAGTAAAGGCCTCGTGTTTGAAATGTAACAAATAAACCCAAGTCATCCTAGTGTGATCATCAACTATGGTAAGGAAATGTCTATGTCCACTATGTGTGGAAAAACGGTAAGGACCCCAAAGATCAATGTGAAGCAATGAACATGGATGAGAAGCACGAGATTCACTAATTGGAAAGGGTAAGCGAGGTTGTTTAGCTAATGGACAAACAGGACAAGTAGTGATAACAGAAGCAGCATTCATGACAGATTTCAAACAAGAAATTTTATTCATCTTTGATAAAGAAGTGTGCCCAAGTCTGGCATGCCACAAACTAGCATTTGATTCAACAGAAAAACAAGAAAATACATTGGTATTTGATGGTAAAGGGACAGTAGATGATTGCTGTGAGATGCAGCTAGAAGTTGGTAATGGTGATGATGAACCAGGCCAGGGTTGCAGCAAATAAAGTCCATTGTTCTCTTTACCAATCCCCAGTATCCTTCCACTGTAGAGGTCCTGGATAATACAAAATTGAGGATAAAAAATGACAGAGCAATGGAGATCTCTTGTTAGTTTTGATATGGAGATTAAATTGTAATGAAAATCAGGAATACAAAGAACATTGGTGAGCTTATGAGATGATGAAAGGAAATAAGATCCAATGTGAGTGATGATGGCATGTTTGCCAGTGGGCAAGTGCACAAATGAGTTAGATGAACATGCAATAGGAGAATTAAGACAAGCAGAATCAAAGGTCATATGGTTAGAAGCCCCTGTATCAAGGATCCAATGTACAGATCTTGATCGAGGGAGAATACCTGCCATATGAGCAGCAGCAGTGACTGTCGAATCCTTGTTCAAGAGATTCAGAATTTGTTGATATTGCTCAGTAGTGAAGAGAGGAGCAGATTGAACAGAGGAAGATGTAGGAACAGCAACATAATCAAAAGCATCATCATGTGTGTCAGAAACAGTCACATTGTTTGCAACAGCCCTCTTGTTCTTGGTGAATTTGAAATCTGGGGGAAAACCATTGAGCCGATAACATGAAGCAATGCTATGCCCTTTCAAATGACAATGAGAACAAGTTTCATCACTATACTTCTTCTTAGAAGAACGGAATGAAGAAGAAGAATATAAGGCAGTTGGTTCTGAAGGGAAATCCACAGTGGAAGCCAGATGACGTTGAGATTCATCCTTGAGAATCATAGAGTAAGCTTGATTAACAGAAGGAAGTGGAGTCATGAGAAGAACCTGACTACGAGCATTGGCAAAGGAATCACTCAAACCCATGAGAAACTGGAACAAACGCTGCTGTGTTGCATGTTGAGTGTATTTCTTAGCCTGCTCACAATCACAAGGTGAAAGAGGCACAAGCACATCATATTCATCCCAAAGTAAACGAAGCTTGGTGAAGTACTCAGAAACCGTCAAAGTGCCTTGGATCTGAGTAGAAATAGCACGATGAAGTTGATAGATCCTAGATCCATCAACCTTATCAAACCGTTCCTGCAAATCTTGCCAAACAGTGGCAGCATTAGAAGCAAACACAATACCGGCAGAAAGCTGAGGGCTGACAGTGTTGATGATCCAAGAGAGAACAAGGGCGTTGCAACGATCCCACTGACCATGAAACTCCGAAGTAAGATCTGAGCGAGGAAAAGAGCCATCAACAAAACCTAATTTGTTTTTCGCGACAAGAGCAATCTGCATTGATCTACTCCAAATACAGTAGTTCTCCGGTCCGATGAGCTGGTGAGACACAAGAACAGTGCCCGGAGTGTCGGATGGATGAAGGTAAAGGGGATTGGAAAAATCAATGGTGGTGGAGGACGATTGACTCGGTGAATCGGAAAGAGTAACCATGATGAACAGAGGAGAAGAATAAAAATGATGATCGGAAACACGATCGGAGAAGAAGTGAAAGATGAGATCGAAAGAAAAATGATGATCGAAAACACGATCGGAGAAGAAGAAGCGGAAGATGAGATCAATTTAGGGATTTAGGGATTTAGGCTCTGATACCATATTAAGAAAGGGTTGAGAGAGAATATTGTAAAATAATGTTTGCATTGAATGAATAATTCACTGTACAAAGAGCTAGTATATATACAACTTATAATGAACTAATCC
>JAOSBP010010546.1:0-11030 GCA_027563825.1 Erythroxylum mucronatum | reverse complement strand
TTCTAACTACCATGTCATTTAACTTCATAATTAAAACATCATTAAAATGTAACTTAAAACCTTACCTACTTAGCTTCTTCTCTTCAATTCTTTCTCTACTATTCTTTCTAACCACTTCTTCTAACCCCATGCAAGTATATCATCATCATGGCAAGGAAATAACTTGGTGACAAGTAGAAGAACTCTTGAGTTTTTGGAGGAAGGAAGGAGAAATCGATGGAGATATCAAAATGGGAAGTTGGTTTCGGTTGGCAAATGAATTAAAGCAATAACACTTGATTTATTTCCTTCTCACTAGGCAAAACCGAGAGAGGTGGATAAGGGTGCATTAAAGGAAGGTTTAGGTGGCAATTGGACATTAGTCCACTTAGGGAAGAAAAGTCAAAAGGCATTAAATAAATTTTAATCAATTAATTCTATAAAAAAATGAACCCAATCAACTCCAATGGCCCTAATTTAAATCCCAAAATAATATACCCAATATTATAGTGCCATTGGATAACGATTTTCGCTACCGAAAATCGACCGGTTCGCCACTTGGCGATTTTTTCTGTCCGGGAATTTTTTCTCCGGAAAATTCTAAAAAAATTTCTAAAAATCCCTTAAAATATAAAACACTCAATAGCTCACGCAGAATAATTTTTTTAAAACCCAATAACCACGTTAATCACAATAAAATTACATTAGGCCCATCTACCGGGAATGTCATGTATGCATGTACAGTTATTTCATGTGCACAATTTTCACTGTGTACCAATACTAGTATGCATGAACAGTCCTAATTCAGCCCAATCACTCTCATCCTATGCCAAATTACTATTCTACTCTTCCAGTTGAGGGTGGGATGTTACAACAATAGTGACAGAAGCAAAATGAATAGGTCACGATCATGGCTTGGTGGATCACGGTCGTGGCTTGTGCGACCACAGATATGGATTGACTTCGAAAACTCAACTTTGAGGGATTATTTTGGACTTTTTGGACTCGATTATAACTTAGATTTTACCTTAAATAGAAAAGACTATAGGGAGGGTAAAAAATCCAAACAAAAATTTGAGGAGCCTCCATTTGCCATTTTGAGAGAGAACACAAGGGAGAGAGAAGAAGAAGAGAAGGGGAAAGGAGCATCTGCAACTACTGTCCAGCTTATCCAACCTAGCCATTTCAAGTTCTTTCATGCTTTCTCTTATTTATTTACTTCATCTTGATGTATAACTTGAGCTTGAAAAAGTTGACTATGTTGTTAATGATGTTTAAACTCCTTTAAGGATTTGTTCTTAAATCAATGTTAATGTGATTTCTTTTGATGTTAATACATAGGGTATTGTGATTATTTGTTGTATTTGCATGCTTTGGTAACAAATCAAGAGAGTGAATCAATAGAAAAATGATTAGATTGGGTAATGAGTGTTAAACAATCTAATAGATGACACAAATAATCAAATCAGTAATTTATACAAAGAGAGATATCGTGTGATATTAGAAGGCTTAAGATCTAATTGAATGTGTGGGCTTTTTGTTAATTGAGAGATTGAAAATGCCATAATTTAATTAAGGTTTAAGATTTAGGGTTTAATGACTATAACTCGAGAGAGAGTAATCCACCCTTCGAAAGTCTAGGACAGATACTGAATTAACTCAAAATTAATCGTGTTAGCATTTGATAATAGGATAAATCCCCCTTCTCATAATTATTTGATCTTTTGTTGTTGCGATATCTCAATTGTTAAGTGCTTGTGCTTCATTTTGATCTGCTTTTGTTAATTTTGGAATTTTATTTCATTCAACCCTTACTTGATTGTTTATTTTTTAAATCTTTATTTTCATTTAAATCACGTTTTTACAACCTTAGACAAAATTAGGATTCAATTAGTTCACTAATTCCTTGTGGGATCGACACCTTAACTACTACTTTTATGACTCGTGCATTTGTAGAACGTTGAAGGTTTGATAAATTGTAAAACTTACACAACAGGCATATTTTTAACCTGAAATTCACAATTTAGTGAATTTTTTAGTATTATAACAATATAAATTCAATATATAACAAAATGTTTTTAATGCAATAATAGATTTATTCATATAATATTCTATTATAAACACAAATTAATCACTATTAGCACTTAATTGTAAATCAAAATCATCATCTTCTTTTTCTGAAGAATTAGAATCAAACTCAGGCTCCTTTTTATACCTCTTGCCCTCCTTATCCTCTCCATAGGAAATTTCAACACATTTGGTATTTGAATCGCTCAAAGGTTCATTCTCATCATATGTCACATATGCATTTATTTCATAAACATCTTCTTTAAATGCTTTATGTTCGATTCTCTTATTTTCTCATTTTCTATGTAATTCAAAAATACATCTAGGTTTCACTTTGCAAACGGCCAACCAATCTAACTTGTCTTGTTGTAAGCTAGGAAAAGGGACATAATACTCTTGAATCTCTTGCATCGCCAATATTTTCTAAATCTTCTTCACTGGAATTATATCGGCTGTGAACTTTTGTTCCAACATTAGGAGTTAAATCAAAACATTCACACTTAAATATCTCACTTCGTTTTATTATCATAGTACTCAATTTCAAGTATCTCAATAATTTTACCTAGTAATCCATCAATTCTCCCTATATACAAACCCCACTATTTACTATTACTATGTTATGACCATGATATTCTTTATAAAATTGTATCCATCAACAAAATACACCAGATACGATTTAACAGTTTGCAAAGGTCCTTTTGCAAGATCACATATGGACTTGTTCTCTATTGGATTTTCTGAGCCCTACATAAATTTTTTTATCATATTAAATAGTATAATGTCATGTAATCACTTTGATCTGATAATTCAACAATTTTAATTATTATAAGTGAAAACTTACATATTTCACGAATCATCGAGAAAAGTGTCTTTCAACTTCTCTATTGATATCATCCTGTGTTGTTTCAGACATTAGTTCGCGTAACCATTCCTTATATAATCTAAAAACAATATTATGTATTTTAGTTGTGAACAATTGTAACTTCGAAAAATCAAATAATTTATTTCAAAATCAACTTAAACTTGTTGCACAAAAGGTTGAACGTCTTGACAATTCAATAAAAAGTAACCACGGGTAGCCTCTATTTCTTATACTGTTAACATTCCTCTTATTGAATGTCCATATGTTCATCCTGGATATGTAAAAATGGATAAGTTACCATCAACATCACCTGTTTCTCCCCCATTGTCATTACGAGGAACTTTTATTTCTCTTATATACATATACAACTCTAAATAATGTGAAAAATTGTACTTACTTCCTCCACTAAATAAGCATTACATATTGAACTTTAAACTCTAGGCTAGTTTTTGACATTTTTCTTCAAGTGACAAAAATACCTACATTACAAATAGGGTTATTACAATTCTGTGATTAAATTGTGCTATAAGTTTTATTTAAATATTAACTATAATTTTCTCTTAAATGGATACATTTATTGATATTGAACTAGACCAACAAATTTAGCCTCATATGCTAAATGTATGGGTAGATGCTCCATATAGTCAAAGAAGTTTAGAGAGAAAATCCCTTCCGATTTGCATAAGATAACAAGAATTTCCCTTTCTAGCTTTTCCATTTCAACCAACTTTATTTTAGATGATGTTAAGCTTTTGAAAAACAAACTTAATTTTGTTATAGCTTCCCAAACCTTATTTAGTAATAACTCCTAAAATGCTATTAGAATTAGCCTTTCCATAAATACATGACAATCATGACTTATCATCCTAAATAATTTGTACTTCCTCATGTCTACACACCTTGCCAAGTTCGAAACATAATCATCAGGAAACTTTAGACTTTTTAACCATTCACATAAAATTTCCTTTTTTTGTTGTCCAAAGTGTAACATGCTTTTGGATATTTACCGATGCGAAGATCTTTATCTAACTCATTCCTTCTACAAAAACGTTTTCAAATCAGCTCGTGATTTTGCGTTGTCCTTTATCCTCCCTTTGGTGTTGAAAAAATTATCAAAAATATTTTTTCAATATGCATTACATCTAGATTATGACGTATCAATTTACTTTTCTAATATGGAAAATCCCAAAAGATACATCATTTTCTTCAACCAAAGTTTTTATTAATGCTTCTATTAACTTCTTCAACTTCAAGTTTTGTAACTTTTAGCAACCCTAATTCATCAATTTCCTACATTATCTCTTCACTAGCTTTTTAAGAGTGAGGAGGTGTTTGTACCATCCTATTCTTAATGAAATTTTATTTGTTGAGTCTAAATGGATGATCTAGGGAAAGAAATTTCTTATGGTTGTCAAAACAAGATGTTTTGGCCCCGTTAAGAAGACAAAACGCATCAGAATCATTGCTACAGTAAAGACAAACCAATTTCCTTGATGTGCTTCATTTAGAAAATATAGCATACACAGGAAAATCACTAATAGTCCACATAAAAGTTGTTCTCAACAAAAGATTTTGTTTAAGAGACACATCATATGTCTCTACACCGAATTCCTAAAGATAATACAATTCAAATACCAATGGTTGTATGAATATATCAATTTTATGCTTTGGATTCGTAAACCCTAGCACAATCACCGTCAAGAACATATAGCCTCATTCATACACATCTATGGAGGAAAATTATAAGGAGTAATTATGATTAGCTATGATGAATATTGTTGGCTGAATTGACCAAAAGGTTGGAATCCATCTGTCGACAATCTCAACCTAACATTTCAACTTTCAGCTGTAAACTCAAAATGGGTGTTATTGAAATGCTTCTATACGAGTGCATTTGATGGATGGCTCATTATTCCATCTTCCTGTTCATGTTCATTATGCCATCTCATGTGAGATGTAGTAACATTAGAGGTATATAGTCTTTGAAGTCTCGGAGTTAGCAAGAAATAATATATGTGCTTCCAAGGTACTAATTTATGTTTTATAAAATGCTTTCTAGCCAAAATTTGCGTTCTTGTAAATCCACATCATCTTCCCAAACAACATGCATTCAAAATTGCAACAATCAATATTTTCAACTGGCAAAGCAAGGCCCCTAATAAGTTTCTTCATATTGTAAAAATTATCAACCATTGTATGACCAGGAGGCAATGATTCATTATACCAAGCAAGAATTTTATCCAACCTTCGATTAGAAATATGCCCTTTAGACTTTATGTTCAATATTTGAGAAATTAAAGATAATTGAGTCATAGTCTCATAATTTGATCATAATTCTTGGTCAGCTGATTTTAGTAAGTCAAAAGACATTTTTGCATATGGATTTGGTTCTTCTTCAAGATTTTCTATATTTTCCTGAAACATATAACTGGCTGCAACATAAACCATTTAGGTGTAAGGATTTTTAGTTGCACCCACATTATTTGTTATAAATCTAGTCCCCCCTTCAAACCCATCCACATTTACTGAAGAGTTTGCTTCATGTTACAACTTCATGGCTCCTTATGTTATGTCCACTAAAAATAATCTAAAACAAACCCTTTTCTTAATAAATGGAGATTCACTTCATCAATAGTAAGAAAAAAAATATGTTTGCACTTTTTACATGGACATCTGATCTTTAGACCATCGATATATGCAGGTTGAGAACATGCATAGTGAATAAAAGCTTTAACTCCGTCAACAAACTTAGGATTAATGAAACCATTAGGTGTTAATCTTCCATACATCCAAGATCTATCAACATTACTCATTTCTGCAAAAATGTTATTTAAAAAAAGTGATTTCATGGTTAGTACCCTTCTTTCCACCTCAATTTACAAAACTTTTAATATTTACTTTACAGAACATCACCTAAGTTTTTACAGGTCTCCGACTATTTTTCCTCCAAATTGAATCCAACCTATCCCACCGTATAAGTTCACAATTATAAAATTTAACATATGTAAGTATCAGTCAAATAAAACAATATGCCAACCAATGTCCTATAAGAAGTGACATTAAGAAGTAAAAAAAAACACCTATATATATTAAATCGAACACTACATCGAACAATCACATTGTAGTTCAAGTCTTTATATTTGAATTAATCACAAACAAGTTCATTTCCAAAGTTTGGTTTTGAACAAGCACTATGGTGCATGGCATTGTTACACTATATGAATTGAGCAAGTAAGTTTTCATTGTAACTCCTAGGCTCATGAAATTTTTCACCAATAAGCCTCATAGGAGGTGCATCCTGGGTTTCTAGCCTATATACCATCCTAGGGGTTTATTATGCAAAGAATTGTCATGTCAATTATACGTGAATTTCTTATGTTAATACTAAGTTTGAATTCATCATATTGAAGTTCAAGTCTTTATGTTTGAATTAATCACCTACAAGTTCCTTTCCAAGTTTGATTTTAAACAAGCACTTTACACTATATGAATCGAGAAAGCAAGTTCTCGTTGTGACTCTTAGGGTCATGAAAATTTTCACCGATAAGCCTCATGGGAGTTGCATCATAGATTTCCAGCCTATATACCATCATAGGGTTTATTATGCCTTAAATCATCCATAATTATACAAACTTATTCAACATGTAGTAAATACTTTTGTAATTCATACATCTAGCCATCAATCACTCTAACAATATTCCAAACAACAATATTCAAAACCAAGATAACCATTCTAAAGAACAATACACATTCATATAATCTATTAAATTAGAACATAAAATATGAACAGAAGTTGGATGACTTACCTGGGCAGACTGAAAATCGAAGACGACGAATGACAAATAACAAAGATCTAAATAACATAATGATAACTCATTAGAAGTTGACACAATAAGTTTTAATTCAAACAAACAATGAAATTTGATTAAAAACTTAAAAGAACATGGAAATGTTAATTATATATATAAGAAGGGAATTGGGAGAACTTAAAGTGTGCTATATATCAGAGGTGCAATTTAATTTTTTTAGATATAATTAATAATTATTACTCTTAAAAGATTTTCTTAAATATATGTTAATATTTATTCAATATAAATTTAATAACTTAAATTTAGAATATTTAAATTAGATAATATTTTTTTTAAAAAATAAGAAATGGATATGTAATTTAAATTTTCTGAGAATATTTTTAATATGAAATTAATTTTATGCTTTGAAAATTTTCGAAACTGCTAAGTTTAAGGCTTAAAAGTTTTGTGCATTATAGCTAAAAATATTAATAAAAATAATGCATATTGTATTTTTTGTGAATGTTTCTAAAAATGATATAACATCAAGTAATCATCGGTTATTTATGAGATAAAGTTATACTTAATCTATCAATACTATTAACAAAAGATAATGGCAAGTTTTTGTCCATATTGCCAAAGGACATATCACATATTTCACAAGCATGGATTAACAAATAAAAGAAAACTTTATAACTAGTTGAATTTTCCAACTTTCATATAAGTGGATGGATATAGTAGCAACAAGTTGAGTCAATAACAATTATGGGCACACAATAGCCATATTATTGCAATTACTCAGAACATTTTCCACTAAAATAGATAATAAGGTTTAAAATAATGAGTTCAAGAATCTTTTTTTTCTTGGGTGCTTTTCTTTTTTTATTAACACCACATATTTATTTTCAACACTCCCTTATTTTTTGACTTTGCAATAATTTAGTAATCTATTCATCTTTTGTAAGATACAAGGTCTGTCCATAGGTGACCTGTACGATGAAATGGCGTCCACTCCAAAGTGGGTTCATATATACTTTGAAACTAAAGTTTTCTAATTTGAATTTAAGTGTAAATAAGTAGGCTAATTGTATATTTAAGTAATGATTGATTGATCAATTATTTTAATTGAATATAAAATGTATATAATTATATTTCAGTATTAGGATTCAATAAGTTTTTTATAAGGGTTTTGTTTGCAAAATTTGTAGCATATTGTTAAAACTTGCAAAAGTTAGCTTGGAGGTAATTCATATCTATGGATTATAAAAAAAATTTTTGTCATCAATTATTAGTTGTATCTTAACGTTTACTAATATGATTCAACATGTTATTCAGTATAAATAAGTTGGCAACTTGTTATTTATTTAAAGTATGTATCAAAAGCACAATAGAACATTGCTTCCAGCTATTATATAGCTTTGCTTTTATTTCAACTTTTAAATGTCAAAGTAGTTTAATGATAACTTGAGGTGCATTAATTCATAAAGCCAGGCAATGTATATAATACGAATTAATACAACATTAAGAACTATCTCCATGTAGTCAATATAAGGATATGAAGAGGAAATATGGCAATTTCAATTCAATAATGACCACAAAAGAGGTTAATTATACTATGGTATGTCACCTAGCTAAAATTATTAATTGCAAAACTTATGTGCTTTGTTTTGTTAATGAAGACATGTTTGTGATGGGGGCTTGTTAAGAGAGAGAGAGAGAGAGAGAGAGAGAGAGTAAAAGAAGATTGAAATAGAAAAAGGAAAGTTCAACTGAGCTGGACACGCATAGGCAAATCGAATTCATAACAGATATTTCATTTAATAATTCATAGACAAACCAAATTGATCTAAAAATAATAACAAAACCATTGTATTTTTCCATTATTCACTAACATAAACATATTCAAACATAAAATGAACCAACCACAGTTTAAAAAATGCAGAATACCCCTTTCGTACATCAACAAAACTGACGTTCATATAACTGTTTAACAACAAAATTTCTATAAGAAAAAATAAACCTGAGAGGACAATAGGGACGACTAACCTTGACTTAAATGAAGAGGATGGATGATGGATGATGGAGGAGAACAAAGCATGGACGATGGACGATGGAAGAAAGAAGATCGACGACGATAAAGAAGAAAATGAAGAAAATAAGTTATAGGGGAAGGAGGCAGGGGGGCTTCGGGTAGGGTTTAACTAAAACCAAAACAACATTCTTTTGATTAAGAATTTTGAAGTTGAAGGTCCAAACGACGATGTTTAACTTTAAAATTTACTAATAGAAATTGCTTCCATCGGTACACCACGATGCTTAATTTTTTCACCAACCATTTCCGCCTATTTTTATGATGCTCTTCACTATTCTATCGCTATATTCAGTTAGTAAAATTACGAGATAATTTCCCTCCACCTTTACCGACGGATATTTTATCCGCCGCAAAATACCACAAGTTTACCTACTGAAAGTCAATTTACAATGCTAATTTGCTACGGGATTTTTCCCATTGGTAATTTTTAATTTTCTTGTAGTGTTATTACATTTAGTTAGGGCATAAGATTTTCAAATTTTTTAGTTTTAATATATAATCATGACTATTATTAATCAAACTTTATGTAGAATTAAATACTATATTAATTTTACTATTTGAATATTGGTTGGTGATTGGTGAATTTAATAGTATCTTGCATCTACTAAGGCTTAGGCAATTGCTTTCTATAAAATTTATTTTAATTATCTTTCTAAATATTAAACTAGTATAAAAGTTACAATGGAGGGTCATTTTTTCATAAAGAGCAACAATTAATAAAATTAGTGGTTTCTTAGAAAATTTTTGGATAGAACTATGGTTAAATTATAGTGGATGACCTCTTTCCTAAAGAGCAACATAGTGTTTAATAATCCCCTCTTCTAAGAATGCAAATATATATATCCATTCTCAATCTATCTCCAATAGTGAAATCCATTCCCCTTTTCAGATTTAAAAGCCACTTAGTGAATGAAGGAACCTTCATCAAAGGTTTGGAGTTTAATATTTACGGCTCTCGTCCCTTAATTTGTAAAACCTCAAAGCTTTCCTTTTATTAAATATAAATTTTTTATTTTTAGTGAATAGTATTGTCGGATCAATAATGAATTCAGGTGAATAGTAATTTTTGGAACCCAACTCCGAAATATTAAAAAATATATGAAATAAGTATTAGAGGTTAATGATAATGAAATAAATCGAAAATAATTTCGATTGGATGATTTCAGGGTTTCAAAAGTTTAGGACTAAAATGCCCTTTTTGGAAAATAATGGGTATTGATGATTTTAAACCCACTCAAATTTTTTTAAAATATCCAATCAATAAGTATTAACCCTAATTAGAGTATTTCATGGTCAATTTAATGATAAGATAGTTGTGGAATATTTTTGAAATTTAATTCGGTTAGTTGATGAATTAAGCTCATTAAGGGCAATTTGATCTTTTTGTATAAAAGTTAGTGGATTAATGAGCCATTAGAGTGGACTAATAGGAAAGTGGAATGTGTAAATGACAATGTGTCGTAACGTTAGTCAAAATAAAAACTGGACTACTACTATAGCAGTGGTAAGTCTAGGTTGGTCCCACAGAGAGTGTGTAAAATTGTTGAAATGAAATTAATCTATGTTTAGGTTTAGGGGGTTTGGTTTTAGAAATAAGAAAATAAAAATAAAGATAAACTAACTAACAAAAGCAATGTAAAGAAAACATATAAAAAATGATAAAAGTGGAGAATTCGGTAGGGACCTAGTTCTTTGGTTCAATCTCGGCCTACACCCTAATTAAACTTATTTCAATGATTTGTTGTTCTCTAACCTCTCCTAGCAACTATTAATTGTGAGTTAATAATTAACCTAAGTTTTCCCTTAGGTAGTGTTCAATTAAGATATGATCGTTAATTAAACCTAACCACCGAATAACCAAGGATACGATCTCTAGATTTAATTAGGCAGTAGCATTACGAATTAGGAAAACCTATTAATCAAGGCAACAACCACATATGATACCTCATTTAACCTAGGTTATTTTATACCTAATGATTACGAATCATTAGTCGTTACATATGAATTTCAACATAACAATTATGGATTATATTAAAATTCTAGCAATGGGTTTGCAAATAAATGATTCAATGAACGCATTAAAATCATCCTTTCATAATACCCAATGAGCTCATACATAAATAACCGAACAATGACGAGAATATGATTATCCATACACGAAACCTAAATCAATTAAGATAGGATAACACAATCAATTTCTAATGAGAGAAAGAAACAACAAAAACAGTGAAATACACTTAAC
>JAOSBP010010450.1:0-11037 GCA_027563825.1 Erythroxylum mucronatum | reverse complement strand
AGAATCATAACATTTTAAGATATAATGTTACCGTAGATAGGTATTTTATAACATATTGTCAAAAGTGTTACTATCTAGTGTTACTGTATGTCATTTTTGTTGTAGTGACTCCCCTCCACCTTAATACCTGTGGCTATATTAATATACAAATTAAAAAATATCATGTAAGATAATATAAAAAATAGACGAAATTGATATATCAAAAATAAAATAATTTACTCTCAATATCTTCATCATCTAACTAATTTTGGGCAGAAATAAGGACTTCCACAGTACGAGGATGAAGTCGAGCACAATGAGGATTAATAACATGACCACTAGTGCTAAAAGTAGACTCCGAAGTAATGGTGGATGATGAAATTACTAATACGTCTCGTGCAATTATTTGCATGATTAGAAAATTATTTTTGTAATTTTTCTATCATAATAATACATCGAACTGCACACCTTCAATTTCGACCATATAATCTTCTATCAAATATTTGTCTAATTCCATCATGTTGTACGAAGTTCTAGCCCTTTTTTTCTTTCATAAATTTTGAAAGTGGAAGTAACAAACTATTGATGGAAGATGAGCAAAAACCTAAGATTGAAGTTGGGGTTGAATAGCCTAAACTATTATGATCCCAATTATAAATTTTATCCATTCTGAGTTGATAATTGAATTATTTAATGACATCTACTTCCTTTTAGGCTCGATCACTATACAACAAATTATATATAAAAGTAATTGATTGACCTATTTTGTGAGTTGGTCAGTTATGTAATAACTGTAAGTGCATGACGTAGTTATAACTAGTACTGATAAGTACGTTTCGATCCCACGAAAACTATGAATACTAATACTTACCCTTCCCTTATTATCTAGCCTAAGGATTGATTTTAGATTTTTAATAAAAAGAAATTAAAAACTAAACAATTAAAGAAATAGGAAACTATAATGAACGCAAATACAGTGGAATTTACTGAGAAAAATATCATTATTAGAAATTAGTGTCTAGGTTTGAGTCCCCTTAAACTCTTAACAGATTTATCTTTTATCTTACAATCGTTTTGTTGATGTATTGGACGGTGGAGACTCCTATGATATGCTAGTAGTTGACCATGAGTCTACGAACAACCAATTTTAAGGTCTCTAACGGAATTACTCAGGTTAAATCTTATAGGTTTGTGTTACTAATTTATGAGTCTCTTCATTATGTTCGATTATAATATGGAAGATTTATGTTATCTTATCTCTAGGGTTACAATCAGCTCCTTCTAATTACAGTAGATCTAGTCATACTAGGATATCTTAATCTCTACGTTTGAAATCAGATTTTTATATAATATCCTCAGGTTATTAGAAAATAAATAAAACGCGTAATCAAATCACAATATATCAAACAACCAATTGTATTAATAAAATGATCAAATCATATCAAAGTATTAACATAAGGCTCATATAACCTAAATACTAGCTGGACGTTTAGTTAAACATTATCGAATACAAAATCAAACATACAATGAAAGAAAAAAATAATTGAAAAAAATGAAATCATAATTCTAAATCTCCCTGATTATCTTGTATCGAATGTTCTTGTGATGTAAAGGTTTGATCTAGTATTCTGATGAATCTTTCGATGAATTCTTCGTGTTTTCCACTTCTCCAAACCAAAATTGCACCTAGAGAACAAGTCCCACTTTTGGAAATCATCTCCCAACATCTCCTCTCTATTCTCCTCCCATAATAGTCATTTTATCATGAAATTTAGGATTATGGGGAGATGCACGGTCTTTTGCATGTCTGTGTATAATCAAAATTGTCTGAAAATCACAAAAGTGCACGGCCATACAAAAGTGCACATCCTCACATTCCTTCAAGTTTTTAACCTTGATATCTTCATATTTAGTCGTGATGTTTTCACACAAATTGTACCTCCCTTCTCAACTTTCCAACAAATCCTTTTTTGCTTATAAAAAAACCCTGCAGGAAAAATTATGGGCCAAAAACCAAGGGAAGGTAAGACCAGGCCGAGACAAACTTTGTATCTCATTCTTAGCCTTTTTAGCTCCTCAAAACAACACTTTTTGGCCTCCAGTTGTACATAGGAATTATGATTCAAGATGTTGGATTGAATTTGAGCTTTTGAATCACCTCATTTGGATCTCATAAGCCTCAAATATGTCCATGTAAAGCTTCAGTGGTCAAGCTGCCAATTTTGCAGATATAAGTTTTTCTTTGAACAACCGGTTACTAGTCCAAAGAAATTTGAAAAGCTACGAATTTGGGCTTCCTAACAATATTGAGATGTCCTATAATTATTCTCTAAAGATGATGTTTAGAATCAAACTCTTTATTTATGTTAAAAATCGTGCATAGGTTCTGTGCACCAAATCTTCGCTTTATGTCGTGTTTTTGTCTTAATTCTTCAAGTCCGTAAAGGAAATTGTAATCTACGAAAGCACTGAGAGTGAATTAAGTACCAAATATAGGATCAAAGCATAAAATATCAAGCAAAATACATCAAACATGGGTGGTAAGATATAGCCAAATATCCATCTATCAAACATCTCCATATTTAAGTTTTTACTTGTCCTCAAGCAAACCATAATTATAGTTTGGAGGTGACTTCGATACTGATGACCTGGGTTAAGTGTATTTCACTGTTTTTGTTGTTTCTTTCTCTCTTTAGAAATTGACTGTATTATCCTATGTTAATTGATTTAGGTTTTGTGTATGGATAATCGTATTCTCGTTATTGTTCAATTATTTGTGTATGAACCTGTTGGGTATTATGAAAAGATGATCTGAATGCGTTCATTGGATATTTTATTTGTAAACCCATTGCTAGAATTTCGATATAATCTGTAATTGTTATATTTGAAATTCATGTGTAGCGATTAATGATTCATAATCATTAGGGATAACATAACCTAAGTTAAATACGCATCGTATGTGGTTGTTGCCTTGATTAATTGATTTTCCAAATTCGTAATGCTACTACCCAATTGAATCTAAAGATTGTATCGTAGGTTATTTGGCGGTTAGGTTTAATTAACCATCGTATCTTGATTAAACACTACCTAATGGAAAACTTGGGTTAATTATTAACCCATGATTAATAGTTGCTATGAGAGGTTTGAGAACAACAAACAATTAAAATTTGTTTAATTAGGGTGTAGTCCGAGATTGAACTAAAGAACCAGGTCCCTACTGAAATCTCCACTTTAATCATTTTTGTTACATGTTTTCTTTAAATTACTTTTGTTAGTTAGTTTAGCTTTTTTTTTTTATTTTCTTATTTCTAAAACCAAAATCTCCCTAAACCTAAACACAGATTAATTTCATTTCAACAATTTTACACACACTCTATGTGGGATCGACCTAGACTCATCACTGCTATATTAGTAGTCTAGTTTTTATTTTGACTAGCGTAATGTCACACTATCAATTTTTGTGTCAATGTCGGATAGTGCGGTATTTTAGTTTTTGTTTATGATTTTAATTGGTGTTTTGTATATATTTTTTCGTAATTGATTTCTTTTCAGTTATTTTGTGATCCTTTCATTATTCTGTTTCATGTTTGTGATTTAAAAAATAAAAATAAAAATAATCATAGATGGAAGTAATTTTTTCTTTAACTCTTACTCTCAATCCTATAACCAAGATTAGAATGATCATTCTAACTTTAGTTATATATAGGATAATAAAAAAAGTTACTTCCGTGATAGTTTGCAGAATGTACAACAATTCTCGTACAGACCAAAAGTTTCTTATCACGATTCAGGTACATCTATGGACTACTATGTTAGGACTTGTAATGCTAACAATTTTCAATTTTAACAGCATGATGAAAGACAAGGCAATTTTAGTCTAGTTTCCAAAATTAGGAGAGCCAACAAAACTTAGGTACATCCTTGGAAGAATTAGTTGATGATATCGTTGCTAATACTTTACAATTCTAGCAGGATGTATAACAACAGTTCCAGTAGCTTTAATAGGGTATACAACAACTTCGGAAGGATATAACAACTCCGGCAAGATACAACGTCTAGACTCCACAACGTGGCTAGCCAAATGGGTGAGATGGTAGCGAGGATCGACTACCTAGAATTACAAATGGAAGAGGAACAACCATATCAATTTGAGGTATACCCAATGGACGTTAGTGCAGAAACCTTACAAAGTGATGAGGAGCTTAAGAATTTGAGAGCAATAATCAAGGATTTGCGTGTGAAGAAGAAGTTGAGGAGGAGCTCGAAGTAGAAAAAGCTATATCTTTCAGCTCGGAGGTAAATATTGAGTTCCAATTTGTTGTTAAGAATGGCTCTTTAATTTTACCCGGCAAGTTAGAGGAATTAAACGATGAAGAAAAAGGTGAAGAGGCATTCGAGATCTTTCCAGAATGTATAGACTCAGTAGGGACTGAAAGTCAAAGGAAAGGGAAGATGCTGAATGGGAATGATTATTAGCTAAGGATCTATTTGGAAGAACCTCACATGGAGGAACCACATGTGCCATCAGAAGATCAAAATTTTGTCACGTGAGGAGAAGGAGGAGTCGAGCCAACGAAACTAAATAAAGGTGCTTTTTGGGAGGAAACCCAAGGGAAGTAAATTTCTTTTCCTTTACTTTTTCACATTAGTTTTTATATGCATATGTGTTTTTGAATTTGTTTATTTTTACTTGACGAGAGAAAGAATAAAACAACAAAACAAACACTTTCTCTTTTTTTGTTGATTTTAGGACTATATAGTTATAATTAGAGTATGAATTTACTAGAGAATTTCATAGGAACTTTAACATGTACTTTACTCTTGTGATTGACCGATGTGCATTATCTTTAGAAGAGTAGTGACTAGTGGTAGACAAAGCCAGCGAGATTTTGAGCCTTATTAGACTGACACATTCATATTAATGTGTGACCATCATGACATGTACATCCTGATTTTGCCTTGAATTTTTATTTGAGACCACATTTTTATTACTTGCATTAACATGGATATGATTAGAAATTCTTTGCTTTTCCGAACTACATTAGCCAAATAGCCTACCCATTATATGATTTTCCTTTTTAATAAGCCCCATTGAGCTTTATTTGCCTTTTCTTTATGTATTAGCCACATTACATGCTTTAACCTAATCAAATGTCCTTCCCAAGCCTTGAAGCTAATGGAACATTTATTGATTTTTGAGTTTGTGGATGTACAAAATTTTAAGTGTGGGGGTATGCATATGTATGGGTTGGTTATAATGTTGGGATGTTATTTTATATCTTATCATTAAAATTCCCATGTTGATGTAGTTCATTTTAATTTTTATAAGAGAAAAGAAAAGAAAGGAAAAGAAAGAAAGAAAAAGAAAAAGAAAAAGAAAAAGAAAAAGAAAAAGAAAAAGAAAAAGAAAAAGAAAAAAATGGTTAAATAAATGTATCAAAGAGGAAGTGCGTATTTGGTTTGCGAGGTTATTCATACTTAATGCATCCTCCTAAAGATGTACTGAATGAGTTATTTGAATATGTTGAATATGAGGTAGATGTTGGCTTAGTAGGGTCACTCTTTGTGGTTTCAATGTATTGTCATCAATTGTATGAATGATCCCTTTGGACTGGTATATTCTTTATGTGGTTTGTGTATGAAAGCTTGATTTTGAGTTGTGAAACTTGTTTTTGCATTCATCATAGTTGATGTACACAATTGTGAGTGATTGTTGGTTTTTGCACTTGATAGTATAATGAGGGTTACTTTCGTTTCAATAACTTTGATGGCTTTCATGCTACTTGACCCAAAAACATCTTAGCTTACCTTTGCAAAGTTGTGGAATGTCTTGATTGTGAATGGTATTTGAGTGTACCCATGAACATATCTTATTTAAACACATTTTTCAAGTATACCATTAGATTGCTCAATTTTCAAAGGTATTAAATGTTGATTGATCATAAGTAAAAGCTTGGACTGTTAAGCTCTTGCTATGATTTTTGAAAGTCATTCATCTTTGTTTATGATTAAGTATTCTTAGAACATATGGGAAATGAGTCAATATTTTGGGTCTATGAGCTTAATTTTAATGTTTTGTTTGAGGATGACCAAAAGCTAAGTATAGGGGAAATTGATAGATGCTTAATTGATTATTTAATTATTTCATAACACTTAGCGATTAATGACATAAAATTGCTTAAGATACTCACTTTGACTCATATATGATTTTAGGCACAATTCGGAAGCAAAGAAGTTAAAGTGAGTCAAAAGCATAATATTTGGGCCATTTTTTGAAGATTAATATTCACTTGTCTTCATGGAATAAAAAGAAGAAAATTAGAGCAAGAGAAAAGAAGATAAAGCATAAAACCTATAGAAGAGGGCCGCTAGAAATCAACTTGCACGTGCATGGAAATTGCATGTCTTTGAATGCAAGAATGTTGGCCTAAAAAAGGAAGAACAACATAAAGGAAACACTGTAGCAGGTGGATAGCAAAGGGATAGAACGATGCAACAACTTTGGAAGCATGAAGCGAAACGATAGCAGCAATAAGGAAAAATGATAGCAGTATGATAGAAGCAAGTCAGGAGATGCAAACCACGTTTGTGTTTCCACGTTGTTGTGGAAATGTAAACGACGTCTGCATAAACGCAGAAATTTCACACCAAAATGCAATGACAAAGCAGCAGTTGGGTTAAAAATGTTGGACAAAATGATGTAGTGTAGGAGGATACCAAAAGGAGCAAAACGTTGTCATTAGGTAGGAGTAAATCATGCACAGTGGAAAAAGAATAAAAACATAGACAATGTGAAGGTTTGAGGAGTTGGTTTTGAATAAAAATCATAACAGTAGTGAGGTTAAGGGTGGTTTTCGAAGGGGGTTCTTTCCTGGGGTTGAAGCAATTATTTTTTGGTAACTCTTGATTTTAGTTAAGATGAGGGGTAAAGCTCTCAACCAGGAGAGACCTATGGGGAGCTAGACGTCCCAACTCTAGTTTAGAGGTGACATCAACGCCAACGACCCGGGTTAAGTGTATTTTACTATTTTTGTTGTTTCTTTCTCTCTTTAGAAATTGATTATGTTATCCTATGTTAATTGATTTAGGTTTTGTGTCTGGATAATCGTATTCTCGTTATTATTCGATTATTTGTATATGAATCCATTGGGTATTGTGAAATGATTATTTGAATGCGTTCACTGGATCATTTATTTATAAACCCATTGCTAGAATTTTGATATAATTCGTAATTGTTATATTTGAAATTCATGTTAGCGATTAATGATTCATAATCATTAGGGATAATATAACCTAGGTTAAATGACACATTGTATGTGGTTGTTGCCTTGATTAATCGGTTTTTCTAATTCGTAATGCTACTACCTAATTGAATCTAAAGATCGTATCCTAGGTTATTTGGTGGTTAAGTTTAATTAATGATCGTATGTTGATTAAACACTAACTAATGGAAAACTTGGGTTAATTATTAACACATGATTTATAGTTGTTATGAGAGGTTTGAGAACAATAAATAATTGAAATATGTTTAATTAGGGTGTTGGTCAAGATTGAACCAAAGAACTGGGTCCCTTTCGAATTCCCCACTTTTATCATTTTTCACATGTTTTCTTTAAATTGCTTTGGTTAGTTAGTTTAGTTTAGTTTATTTTCTTATTTCTAAAACCAAAACCCCCTAAACCTAAACATCAATTAATTTCATTTCAACAACTTTACAAACACTCTCTGTGGGATCGAGCTAGACTCACCACTGCTATAGTGGTAGTCTAGTTTTTATTTTGACTAACGTAATGATGCGCTATCATTGAATTCGTTATCGTTGTTAACATCAATCCTTCACCTTTACCTAGTAGGTTAGAGAAATTAAACAAGGAGAAAAAGGGTGAAGAGATATTGGAGATTTTTCAAGAGTGTAGGGACTCAATAGAGATTAAGACTATGAGGATAGGGAAAACACTAAATATGAATAATCATTAACTTAATCTCTATCGTAAAACATTAAGTGGAGAAAGCATAAATTGTGACACCTGAAGATTATAATTTTGTCACGTGATTAGGAAAGTATGGAGTTGAGTCAATGACAATAAACAAAGGCATTTCTTGGGAGGCAACCCAATGAAATTTTATTTCTTTTTCTTTACATTTTCTCATTTGTTAGGATATGCATGTGTGTTTTTAAGTTTGTTTATTTATTTTACATGTTTTTAAGTTTTAAAATAAAAAGAGAGAGAATCAATACAAACGAACAAACATTTTATCTTTTTTTATTACTTCTAGGACTATATAGTTGTGATTAGAGAGCGAATTGATTAAACAAATTCATGGCAACTTGAGCATGTACTTTTACTCTTGTGATTGGTTAATATACATTATCTTTAGAAGATTAGTGTCTGACACATCCATATCAGTCTCATTGTCTTTTTTGTGTGTGACCTTCATGACATGTACAGCCTAATTTTGCTTTGATTTTCTATTCAAAACCATATTTTTATCACATTTGTTAACATGAAAATGATATAGGCATTATTTATTTCACAAGTTACATTAGCTAAATAGTTTACCTATTGATATGAATTTTCCCTTTGTTAAGCCCCCTTGAGCTTTATTTGCCTTTTTTTTGTTAACCATAATACATGCCTTAAACCTAACTGAATGTCCTAGCCAAGCCTTAAAACTAGTGGAGCGTTTATTGATTGTTGATGAATGTGGATGCACAAAAGTATAAGTGTCCAAGCCTTAAAACCTAGTGGACAATAATGACACCATTGCGTAGGTCAAGGAACCAAGGTCTCATCAACTGTCTAAATATGTACTCAGGAATTTTAACTTGATCAGGGAGATATTATTGCGGAAAGACATAACAGATCCTCTCACTAAGCCATATTCTTAGAAGAGGCATGATCGATATGTGGGGATAGATATCGTATTAGATACGTAGGCGATTGACTTTAATGAAAGTGGAAGATTGTTAGTTTATGCCCTTGCAGCCAATCGATTGGTTTGAATTTTATGTATGAGAATATTATTTAATTAATGAAAGGCATTCTTTATCCTTATGTATTAAGTTAATTACATTTGATGTTTTAATACTAAAGGCAAAATTCCTGGAATAATTACTATGTAATTGAAATTATGCTGAGATCATAATTTGAGATTCAATTTATATTTACATATTATTCCTAAATGTTCCTAATTGTAGTTTTATCAAGACAGGATATTGATAAAATGGTGAAACTAGCATACATTATGTTTCTTTTTTACAAAGAAAGTAATTGATCTCATAAATTAAAGTTTGGAGATAATTACAATAATGTGTAATTGATTATTAGAGAATAAGTCCAATGAACTGACTCGACTATGAGGATCCCAAATAAAATATTACTTACGTGTCTATGGATTTTCTGATAATGATGGTTGTATAATTGATCCATAGACTTAAGATTCCCAAGGTATCCTATATTGGAATTATTATGTTTTGATGGTACTTATCAACTGTCCTAGGATAATTCAATCAGTAGTACTTGGATGCATTATTAACCATATGGAGATAGTTGAGTAAGTCAACAAAGGATTCGCCACTCTAAAGTAATTAGAGAGAATGTTCTACTATTTTTGATTAGTAGAGATTTATGGAATTCTCTAGTTAGAATGAATTGACATTTAAAAAGGTGTTTCAAATATCAATTACAAATTAATTACTAATTAGCAAGAATGAACACGATTGGATACAAAAGGGTAGACACTATATCCATACTCTATCCAACTAGAACATAAGATGGAGAAATGATTAAATTATACATCATAACTATGCATGGACATGTTAAGTCAAACCACTTTGACATTCCTGATATTTGGGTGCTCATGACATGTGCTAGACATCAATTTTGATCTATAATTATAAATTGATGACGTTTTACACCCATGATGGGTCTAAGAGTCATCATGCATGAATAACTACTAACAGTAGTTATTCACAGATGATATATAAAGGCAAAGGCAACGTTTTGAAGAAAACAGAACTTACTCTGTGTATCTGGTTTCTAAAAAACGCTGGTTCTTGCTATCTTCTCCGCGAAGGTTTCTGTAGAAAACTAAGGCCATCTCTGCGTCCTTTAGCAGGTGGAATTATAACGAATTATCAAGTATGTATTTTTCGTTTGTCTATGCATATACAATCAATCCTGGATGCATAATCTCTGTGGTTGTGTTTTGTGATCTGTTCATATTTTTCTGACATTGGTATCAGAGCATCTGGTTTTACATGATTTGTTATATTTTCTATCGTAAAGATATCTGTTGCATTTTCTAAATTTGTAAGGGCATGCGTTGTTTTTTTTTCTTTTCTCTTTCCCTGCGTTTCACTGCTCCAACAATAAATAACGTTGTATGGATGTTTCAAGTGTATAAGAAAGCACCGAAAGAAATGAGTTATCTGATTGTGGGTTTTTTGTTCTGTAAACGATTTATCAACAATCCATAATTTATTTTATTGTTTGAATTAAATTTATCAATGCACCGAATATCTGCAACTTGTTAATCGGTGTTATCAAACCAAAACACGAATCTATTTTTCGGTGATAAATAATTTCATAAATCACTGTTCATCTTCGGTGTGATTTTATGTCTCTTCTTCGGTGTTATATACCTACCATTTTCGGTATAATTATTTAGAGTGAGAAAATAAAATTACCGAAAAAGACAATAGTAGATTACATATGTTGAATCATCAAGCAAGAGAGGAGTTTAGAAAAGGTCTGTCAAGTACGATCCATAAAAGCAAAGAAAAAAAAAGAGAAGCAGAGGAGAACCAGAAGCGCAGTAGGAAGACGATGAAACGTCTAGCGTGTGCGCTCCAAGCCCAATTTCGTTTTTTTTGGGCTGATTTTTTGTCTGTGTTTTGGGCCATTGAGGGTTATTTGAAGTCCATAATTATTTGTGGCCTAAATTAAGAATGAACTATTTTAATACATAATTGAGTTAAACATAATATAATGTAAAGAATTAGAAATTAGTTTTCTAATTTACACTTACTAATTAAGTTAGTTAAATTAGTTTCTA
>JAOSBP010010439.1:0-11037 GCA_027563825.1 Erythroxylum mucronatum | reverse complement strand
TGAACCAGGATAAAATCGCTGTGTTCAACTTTCTTAACTCTTACTCTCATATACTTGTGTTTCATTACTGTTTGAATTTATTAAAGTCATAGTAAATCTGATTAAACGAGTATCCTTTTAAAAAGAGGGTAAAACAAAAAGTATACACAATTCAACCCCCCCTTCTTGTGTGTTTGGTTATCATTCTTTTAACTTGTGATTCACTTCAGAGTAGGGGTCCCAATGATCCTGGCAAGTCTAAAAACAATTCAAAGTCTAAAGGTGAAAAAAAAAAGTGAAGACATGTCATTGTTGCGATGAGCCAGGACACATTAAAAGGTTTTGCTATAAGTGGTAGAGGGTTAAAAAAAGGAAGCTCATCAGGATGATGACAATGATGAGAGTACACCTGCAACTATTTCTAGTATGGATGAAGAGGTGACACTAGTTTGTGCAACTAGTGAATGCTTTCGTGTCAATAATTTTCAGAATGGCTAATTGTCACGACAACTTCTTATCATTGTGTTCCAAAGAAAGAGTACTTCTCAAGCCACAAGAGCGAAGATTTTGGGAGCGTCAAGATGGGAAATCAAAGCTCTGCCAAGATAGTTAGTATGGGTAATATCTGAGTTCAAAAAAATGTCAGATGCTTACTGGCCTTGAGAGATGTATAATGCATCCCTGATCTAAGGCTGAATCTGTTATCAATGAATGTGTTAGATCAAGAAGGATTTAAACACACTTTTGGGGATAAGAACTGGATGGATTTAAACACACTTAGGCTCTATTTTAGAAATAAAGGCTACATTAGCTTCTCTTCTGAATTTAGACCTAGTTCTCACACCTTCTGAAGTTTCTCCTATAATTAGATTTTCTGGGTGAAAAGTCTTATATCTCCAATCCTTTTTCATACCAAGATTTTCAGAAATATCTTTTACTTTTTCTAAAGGAGTATCTAATGGTGACACATCTTCACTATCAACCAAGGGTACTGAGAGGGTTTCATTATCAGTATCATTCCTTCTATTTGGTTGAGAGCTATCATCAAATTTGACATGAATAGATTCTTCAACAGACTTATAAGCAAGATTATAAACCCTATAAGCTTTAGAAGATATAGAATATACTAGAAAAATTCTTGAATAGACCTTAGAATCAAATTTATCCAAAATTTCTTTTGTATTTAATATAGTACACTTGCAACAAAATAGATGAAAGTAAGAGCTATTAGGCTTCCTTCCTGTCCATAACTCATATGAAGTTTTCTTTAATAAAGGTTGCAGAAGTATTCTATTTTGAATATAACAAGTTGTATTAACAGCTTCTGCCCAGAAATACTTAGAAAGATCCATTTCACAAAGCATGGTTTTAGCCATCTCCTGAATCGTCCTGTTCTTTCTTTCTACAACTCCATTCTGTTGTGGAGTTCTAGGAGTAGAGAAATTATGAAAAATTCCATTCTCTTCACAAAATATTCTGAATTTTTCATTCTCAAACTCACCACCATGATCACTTCTAATTCCAACAATAGCAACTCCTTTTTCATTTTGTAACTTTTTGGAAAGCACTTTAAAATATTTAAAAGATTCATCCTTATGTGATAAAAATAATATCCAACAAAATCTAGTGAAGTCATCAATAATTACGAGACCATACTTCTTTCTGCCAAGACTTAATGTCATAATTGGACCAAATAAATCTATATGTAACAACTCTAGAGGTCTAGATAAAGTTACAATGTTTTTAGAAGAAAAAGATGTTTTAACTTGTTTTCCTTTATGACAACTTTCACAAAAGAAATCCTTGTTAAAACTTATTTTTGGTAAACCTCTTTCCAAATCATGCTTAATCAACTTAAAAATATGTTTAAAACTAACATGACCTAGCTTTTTATGCCAAATCAGTTTTTCTTCATCTGTTGATTTAAAACAAGAAACATTTTGACTTTGCAAATCTTCTAAATTAATCTTATAATGATTGTTTCATCTTTTGGCAAAGAAGAATATGAAACTGTCCTTGTTTTTGACTACACAAGAATTTTGATTAAAGGATACTTCAAAACCAGAATCACATAATTGATTGACACTAATCAATGTTTAAAACCATCAACTAGCAGAACATTATCAATAGATGTAAAGGAATCTTTATCCATTTTACCGATTCCAATTATTTTACCCTGCTCCTTGTCTCCAAAAGTTACTAATCCTCCCTTCTTATTTTGAAGATCTAGGAACATAGACTTTCTTCCCGTCATCTGTCGCAAGCATCCACTGTCTAAATATCATTGACGTTAGTTGCTTTTTCCAAGGAAGGAGATCTACAGTAGATATTATGTTTTTCTTAGGTACCCAGATTTTCTTGGGTCCTTTGGGGTTAGTCTTATGATAATTCATAGAATGATAATAAGACGACTGGTGATATTTCTTTCTATAAGGAACAAAATTCTTTTTGTAAAGAGTGTTGCTATTAGTAAACCCTAATCCACTCTTATCATTCGGGTGTTTATACCTTCCAATCATGTCATTCATCTTTTTTGTACTTTTAGTAAAGGTTGATAGATCTGCTCAAAGAGTATTAATCCTTTGTTTCAGCTGACTGATTTCCTCAAATCTATCTATAGTCACTCTTTTCTTCATATCGTCTACTTATTTCTTAAGGCATACATTTTCTTTCTCTAACATTTGCGTATTCTTCAAGTTTTCGACAAACTTTTTCTTTAAAGATCTATACTGCTTTAGTATGCATGTGAATCTTCTAACAATTATAAATATGCATCTTGTAGTTCATTAAAGTTAGAAGTTACCTCCTCGTCACCTTCTTTTTCAGCTACCAAGCAAATATTTGCTTATATTGATGCTTCTAAATCAGACTCAAATTCGGATGAATCCAAATCTTCCAAGATTGCCATCATGCTCTTCGTATTTTCTTTATTTTTCTTCAATTTTCTTCTCAGTAATGGATATTCACTTGTAGTATCCTGGTTTGTTGCATTCGTTTTAAATAATAGATGTCTTCTCGTTCTTGCCTTCATCTTTGGTATTCTTCTTAAAAGAAAACTCTTTATTTCCTTTTGCTTTCTTCTTCCACATTCTTCTAATCTTTATCGAAATGAAAGATAATTCATCATCATCTTCATTTGATTCTTGTTCAGATTCACTGGTATCATCATCCTTGATTTCTTCAATTTTCAGTGCTTTTGATGATGAACTTCTCTTTTTTTGAGTCTTGTGATTTTTTTGTCTAGCCTTTAATGCTATAGATTTGTCTCGTCTGGGTTAATTTTCTACATCAAGCTCTACTTCGTGTATCTTCAAAGAACCAAATAGCTCATCAAGCTTTAATACACTTAGGTCCTTGGCTTCTTGTACTACAGTGACTTTGGGTCTCCATCTTTTTGGCAGGCTTCTAAGAATCTTCCTAACATGGTCTTGATTGTCATAGATTCTTCCAAGAGCTTTAAGTCCATTAATGATCGTTTGAAATCGTCCAAACATCTGATCAATAGACTCATCTTCCTTCATCTTGAACAGCTCATACTGGTGTACAAGAATACTAATCTTGGACTCTTTCACCTGGTTTGTGCCTTCATGTACGATGGATAGAGTATCCCACATCTCCTTTGCAGTGTCGCATCCATGAACTTTGTCATATTCACTTCTGCTTAACGTACAACTCAGAAAGAACTTAACCTTTGAATTTAGTTGAAATCTAGCTTTATGTTCAGCTGTCCATCTAATACGAGGAATTTTATTTCTATCGTCATCCATCGGTATGTATGGTCCATTCTTGTTGGGCACCGCTTTTGAAGCCCAACTTCATATCATGAACGTAAGCTTAATCCTATGGAACCTCCTTGACCATCTCGGTTCATCTTCTTGCGGAAATCATAAGATTCTTAATTTTTTCCTTCCTCACTCTTTAATACAATACTTACAACTAATTTCATCATTCCCATTTCCATACACTCAAACAAGAGTTTTACAAAGCTATAATGGCCTTTCAAGCTACAATACTTCATAATCTGAAATCTCAAATTACAAACGTTATAAGAACTACAAAAATAACAAAAGCAATAATTCCTTTAGGCTCTCAAACACTTGATCTTTTAGCTATCACCTGAGGATGGGACAAAGAGGGGGTGAGCTTGAAAGCTCGTGGGTAACAGTTTATAAAAAAAAGTAAGCAAAAACCTTGAAAACATTTTCTTGCCTTATATAACTTTATTTGAGTTCATAAACACATGATTCTTAGGCTTTCGGACAAAATCCATAAGTCACAAAAACATGAATGCATCAAACTTGATTAAACATATCATGAGCACATAATCGCATCAGAATGGTTTGGGTAAGTCCAAAAACATGACGCACTACACATTTCCACTTAATGGTCCGGTGTAGTCGTGAACTTATGGGAGTCCATGAAGGAACTCCATGCCACTAGCGGGTAGGCGGGAGAAGCCTTTAACTTGGGCCAACGTACACGTGACAGTTCTCGAGGGACTACCACAAACCCACATAACACATATATTTCGAAATCTTGTAAACTTGTTACCCAAAAGGGCACATTTTCTTGAAAAACTTGCATTTTCATGTACTTGACGTATATCTTGTAAAACATTCTTGAAAACATGCTTTCTTTTCAAAGATATCACTTTCATGGTCTTTTTCTTTGAAAAATCATCACTCAAATCATGTAACAAACATATAGCACATTTCACAAATCATTTATAAACAATAATGCAGCACTTATGATGCGAATAAAATCAGAATTTTTTTTATTTAAAGAAAACAGTAGTAGCTTCTTTACTTTATTATAAACATGTACCCACCTTGATTTTCTTGCTTAAAGACTTGACTTGCTTAAAATGCTTCTTCTCTTTGTAAACAACCTGAGGTATCAAAGGTTCTTTGTTCCTCTTATCAATCTTGATCCCTTTAAACAATAACAAAAATTTCACGAAGCACAATCACTAAAATTGGTTCTAAAATACTTAAACTCAAATATTTTCTAAACTCTATGAACTAAAATCCTTTTCAAAAATCCAAAAGTTTCAAAATGATCTTACCTTCATTCTTCACCAGATAAAGGGATCCTTAGCTCAAAGGGAAGCTCTTCTCTTCCTCTACTTGTTTCCTTTTTTGAACAGCTTCAAAATCTCTCTTGAGGGCTAACAAAGTTGAAACCCTAGCCTATTTCTCTACTTTCTTTCTTTCTCTTCTTTTCTTCATATCTCTCTCTTATCTCTTTTCTCATCCACACATTTTGTTTCTCTCGAATCTTCTCATTCACGTTTTCCTCTTTATTTATAAGCAAGACAATACTTCTTCTTCTAATTATGCCCTTAATGAGTCCAAAAAGTCCATTTTATCCTTCCTTATAGGCTTATGTTCTTTTAAACTAAAGTGTCTTGCCAAAAATACCCTTGAACATTCTGACATAACACTTTCTTCCAGAAAAATGTCCCCCATTGTCTTAAGTTTCTAATTCCACCAAGATTCAATTTGGTTCAGTGATGCAAAAGATATACTTCAAACTTTTTTGGACTGCTCTTATCCAAAACAGTATATTATGCACAACTTCCATTTGAAATTTGAAAGTCTTAGAGACTGACTTAAATTTTACTTTCTTCAGATAATTTGTAACTCTATGTCTCTAGTTTACCACAAGTCAAAAATCATCTCATTTAGAGCTTTACTGATCCTGAAATCATCAAAATACTGAAGTATATTTAGCAGAATAACACCAGTTCATATTATTTAGGGGTACACACACTGTACCCGCCCTATGTTTTTCACTCAGTCTTTCTCACTTAATTTTTTATGGCTATGATTTTTGGTAGAGATGTAAAGCAATGTTTTTTAAATCCAATGGTTCAAGAATCAAATCATTTGGGTATCTAGAGAAGAAGTTATGACCAAAAGAATCCAATCTGCTTTTGTCCTCAATCATACTGAACCTGTTTCGGGGAAACAACCATAACTTCTCTAGAAATTTCTGAGTAAGGTGTTCTTTGGATGGTTCAAAATAGGACTTCAGGAGCTACAACTTTCATGAAGACCTCGAAGACAAATTCTATCTTTTGCGTTTTCTTCCTTCTAACATTTGCATCTTCTTACTTTTGCATCGTCTTACTCTTGCATCGTCTTACTTTGCATCGTCTTACTTTGCATCGTCTTACTTTTGCATCGTCTTACTTTGCATTGTCTTACTTTTGCATTGTCTTACTTTTGCATCGTCTTAATTTTCCTTCCGTTTTAGTTTTCACTCTCCAGAGCATCTCCACTTATAAAGATCATAACTTTTGACTCAATTGTCTAAAAATTTCATACTATATACTGTTGGAATGATAAAAGAAAGTCCTACAATGTTCTGGAAGACACATTTGTCTAAATCAACCTAGATTAACCCATAATTTCCCATGAATTCAGAACACGAATTTTTCATTCCTCCACCAATATACTACATCTAGTTCTCAATTTCATGACAATTTTTGAGATTCTTAGAGACAGAATTGAAATTCGATTTCTTCAAGGAAATGTAGCCCTTTGTTTCTAGTTTAATCTGAATCAAGAATCATCTCATTTGAATAACTAGAGAAAAAGCTATGGCTAACAGACTGAAGCACACTCAGTGAACATTTTCTAGGTCAACTCTTTATTTCAAAAATCTTTCCTTAACACAACTCATACCAAGATCACCTTTTCTACTTCATTTTTGCTTTCATTCCACTTCTAACTTTCACCTTAATTCTTCTCATTTCAAAATCTCTTATCCATCGAAAACACCATAGGAAATCATGAATCTATCCACATTTTTGTTTACTCTTGTCTATAAAGTTTTGGTTCAAGTACTTTCACCCATTTGTTCTTAACTCGTGACTAATCACCAAAATTTCTCATTCAATAGTTCTAGTCTTTTATGAAAAGTTCGGGGTCCAACAATTCTTCCCCCCTAAAAAAAATTGTCCTCAAAATTCTTACCTAACAATAATGTCACCTCAAATTCAAGAATCCAAACACATAGTTAGTTACTTTACATCAAATATAATGCATACACTCTCAGTAGCATATTCAACATTTCATGCTTGAGTTTCCATCAAGAATAAGACTCCAATACTCACTTTTGAATCATTTCATAATCAATTCTGACTTGTTTCTTCATTGATCATTCTTAATATAAAACTATCTAATTTGCTTAACCTAATTCACTGAAATTTTTCTCCGAAAAAGATTTCTTGCTACAATCATCTATGTTGTTCATTCATACAATCTTTATCAATCAACTGTTATCGTCTTCCCATTATAGGTGTGTATCATCAAATTCATCCCATTCAATCCAGAGATTTATTATCTATAATTAACAAATTATATCTTACACAAATGATGCTTTGATCTTCATTGGTCTTTGACAATATTTGCATTAACTCTTCTCATTTGATTCTTCATCTTTTCCTTAATCTTGTAAAATTTTATCTTATATGCATTTCTAACTTTCTCTATACTACATATCATTTCACTCATCTCATGAAATGTCATTTATGTCTATTTCATTTTCCCTCTACTATTTCCTCATTTCTATCTCATTTTCCTATTGTCATCTTTTTGATCTTCCATCCGCATATCCTTAATCAATTCCAAATCATTGATTCCTAATCATCATGACATTCTAATTTAATATTTCAGAAATATTCTTATGCTAAATCATAACTGTTATCACCTCAATTCAACAATCATGTTCAATTCTTAATTCAACCTTTCAATTCCTCTTTACTTGTACTCCTTAAATCTTGTCATTTTCACCTATGTCTTTATTTCTTTCTCAGTCAAATCAAGAAAACCTTTTCACATCCATATCAGTTTAAATACATATCTACAACGGGATTCCGTCGTCGTATTCGCTAACATAACCACAAATACTGAATCTGTGTCTAACATATAGGACTACGCCATGCTTCTTATTGCTAAATATCCACAAACTTTCCTTACCATACACTCTATCAAAACACTATTCTTCTCACTAATTCTATTGGCCTTAACTCTTAACAATCGCTCTTGCGATTGACACATATCCCGAAAGTTACCCATATAAGATCCTAATACTGGGCTCTGTACTAATTCTATTAGCCCGAACTTTTAACAATCGCTCTTGCATTTGACACATGTCCTGAAAGTTGCCCATGTAAGATCCTAATACTGGGCTCTGTGCTAATTCTATTAGCCCGAACTCTTAACAATCGCTCTTGCATTTGACACATGTCCTGAAAGTTGCCCATGTAAGATCCTAATATTGGGCTCTGTGCTAATTCTATTAGCCCGAACTCTTAACAATCGCTCTTGCGTTTGACACATGTCCCGAAAGTTGCCCATGTAAGATCCTAATACTAGGCTCTAATACCACTCATGTTGGGTCCTGCTTGATTCCAGAACCTAACTCTTGCTTTGATACAACTTACTATTAGGCACCGAATTCGGAACCCAACCTCTTGTTCTGATACCACTCATGTTGGGCATGGAATTCGGAACCCAACCTCCTGTGAATATCAACTTACTTAACTTGAGCATGCATATCACCTTGTAAGGTTATTTCCATGAACTCTTATTAGGCATCATCCTACAAGGGTGCGCATGCCCACAATAGTCGAACATCAAAACAAAACTTATTTCTCTAACTTAACCCTTTTAACAAGGAAGTCAAAGGAACAAACACAATCGAAACTACTTCAATCTATCATTTCATTACTCAAGCAACAGAATTTGAAAAACTTGATTTACATAACAAAACCCACACCATTAGCTTATTACATACAAAAAAACAAATGAAGCCATTCCCTTAGGCTCTCGATCACTTGATCTCTTAGCTATCACCTAAAGATGGGACAAAAGGGGGTGAGCTTGAAAGCTCGAGGGAAACAATTTATAATAAAATGATAAGCAAAACTCTTGAAATCATTTCTACTTGTCTTAGAAAACTTTCATTGAGTTTATAAAACAAGTGTTTCTTAAGCTTTCAGCCAAAATCTACAAGTCACAAAACATGAATGCATCAAACTTGATCAAACATATCATGAGCACATAAACACATCAGAATGATTCGGGTAGTCCGTAACAGAACATACTAACACATTTTCCATAAGAGTCCTGTGTAGTCGTGAACAAAAAGTACTATCGCAATCCTACATAATGGTTTTGCGTAGCCTTGAACTTAAGGGAGTCCGTGAAGAAGCTCCATGCCATTATCGGGCAGGTGGGAGACGCCTTTAGACAAGTGCACTTGACTGATAAAACAGACTACCACAAACCCACATAACACATATTTCAAAATTTTTGTAAACTTATTGCCCAAAATGGCACTTTTCTTGAAAATTTGCTTTTCATATACTTGACGTATATCTTGCAAATCATTCTTGAAAACATGCTTTCAGAAATATTTTTCAAAAATATCACTTTCATGGTCTTATCCTTGTGAGAATCATCACTCAAATCATGTAACAAACATATAGCAGATTTTACAAATCATTCAAAACAATAATGTAGCACCTATGATGCAAATGAAATCAGAAAAACTTCTTTGATTTAAAGAAAACAGTTGTAGCTTATTTACTCTATTATAAACATGTACCCACCTTGATTTCCTTGCTTAAAGACTTGACTTCCTCAAAATGCCTCTTCTCTTTGCAAACAATTTGAGGTATCAAAGGTTCTTTCCTGCTGTATCTTTAATGCATACTCAATGAGATGATCTAACTGAAATAGGCCTCTATGACCCCCGTTGGTTCTTCACCAAATGAAGAAATCTTTGGTTCAATTGGAAGCTCATCTCTTCTTCTACCTTTTTCTCTTCTTGAACAACCTCAAAATCTCTCTTGAAGGCTAACATAATTGAAACCCTAGCTTGTTTCCCCTCTTTATCTCTTTCATTCTTTTTCTCTTCGTATTTCTCTCTCTTCATGACACTCTCTTCTCATCCACGCATTTTGTTTATCTTGAATCTTCTCATTCACTTTTTTTCCTTTATTTATAAGCAAGACAATACTTCTTCTTCCAATTATGCCGTTAAAGAGTCCAAAAAGTCCATTTTATCCTTCCTTTTAGGCTTATGTTCTTCTAAAATTAAGTGTCTTGCCAAAAATACCCTTGAACATTCTGACATAACACTTTCTTCCAGAAAAATGTTCCCCATTGTCTTAAATTTCTAATGCCTCCAAAATCATTCAATTTGGTTCAGTGATTCAAAAGACATACTTCAAACATTTTTGGACTACTCTTGTCTAAAACAGTATACTATGCACAACTTCCATCTAGAATTTAAACATCTTAGAGACTGAATTAGATTCCAATTTCTGCATACTATTTGTATCTCTATGTCTCTATTTTACCAAAAATAAAAAACCATCTCATTTGGAGCTCTACCGATCCAGAAATCATCAAAATACTAAAGTATGTTCAGTGGAACAACACCAGTTCATATTATTTAGGAGTACACACACTGTACACGCCCCATGTTTTTCACTCAGTCTTTCTTACTTTATTTATGATGTCTATGATTTTTGGTATATATGTAGAGCAATGTCTTTCGAATCTAATGGTTTAAGAATCAAATCATTTGGATGTCTAGAGAAGAAGTTATGACCAAAAGAATCCAATCTGCTTTTGTCCTTAATCATACTGAACTTGTTTCGGGGAAACAGCCATAACTTTCTCTAGAAATTTCTGATTAAGGCGTTCTTTGGATGGTTCAAAAAAGGACTTCAAGAGCTACAGATTTCATGAAGACCTTGAAGACAAATTCGATCTTTTCCATTTTCTTCCTTCTGACATTTTCATCGTCTTACTTTGCTTCGACTTACTTTGCTTCGTCTTACTTTTGTATCGTCTTACTTTTGCTTCATCTTACTTTTTCTTCGTATTACTTTTGCTTCATCTTACTTTGCTTCGTCTTATTTTTGCTTCATCTTACTTTTACTTCGTCTTACTTTGCTTCATCTTACTTTGCTTCGTCTTACTTTTGCTTCGTCTTACTTTTGCTTCGTCTTATTTTGCTTCGTCTTACTTTTGCTTC